>WSFP011468288.1:0-18087 GCA_009831015.1 Picea engelmannii
AAAATATTGGACACTCGCTTTTAACTGTAGTTGGGCCTTACTTTTAACTTCGGCTATCGAATGCATTGGGCTATAAAATTTCTCACATCGTAGCTGTAGGAGTCTATCGTCTCACATCGAGGCTCCAGCGTCAGCAACGATGGCGAACAGCCGCTGCTGCCGCTGCGTAAATCTCTGCTGTGAAAGCTTATACGAATGCTGCAAAGGCTTATTTCGGTGCTTATACAACTGCTGTAAGTGCTTATATCTGTTCTTATACCGCTGTTGTAAATGCATCTGTGGTTTCTTCTACGACTGCTGTAAATGGCTATGTCGGTGCTTGAACAACTGCTGTGGATGCTTATGTCGGTGCTTAGACGCCAWCTGTAAATGCTTATGTGGGTGCTTTAACCGCTGCTGTAAATGCTTATCCGGTGACGCAAAAGGTGTTCCAATTGGCCGTAAAAATGCAACAGGTGTTCCGGTTGGCTGTGAAATCACAATACCTGCTCTAGCGGGCGGTGAAAATGTAACGCTTGTGCAAGGCGAAGGTGAATGTGCAACACATACCCTAGTTGGCGGAGAGAATATACCACCTATTCCTGTTGGAAGGGAAAGTGCAACGGCTCCAGTCGGCGGCGGAGAAAATGCAACACTTATTCATGTTGGCGATGAAAATGCGACATCGACTCCAGTTGACAGAGGGAATGCAAATCTAGATGAGCTTATCTAGTACACTTATCACCGTAAGCGGGATAACTATCTTGATTTTTATACTGTACGTGAACCGAGGATGATGGTTTACTTAGTGCGAGCAATAACCAGCGAGTTGAGCAGCATTTAATGTTGGGGTTATTGGTATATGCATAGTTTTGGTTTGTATGTCTTGATATATCTGATGGTGTATATATCATCTGTTTCAGTATTGAATGCTGTTTCAATATTGGTGTATATATCATCTGTTTCAGTATTGAATGCTGTTTCAATATTGAATGCTGGGCAGTAAACTAGTTATTGCTGGTTAAATTTCAATATTTTGTTTTAAGATGGAAGGATTGCATTTTAGGGCCACTGGTATATACACAGTTCTAGTATATACAGAAATATATCAGATGGTGTATATACCCTCTATTGCAGTATTCAATGCTGAGAAGTAGGCAGACTAGTTATTGCTGGTCAAATTTCAATATTTTGTTTTAAGATGGAAAGATTGCATTTTAGGGTCACTGGTATATACACAGTTTTAGTATATACAGAGATATATCAGATGGTGTATATACTCCCTGTTGTAGTATTTAATGCTGAGAAGTAGGCAGACTAGTTATTGCTGGTCAAATTTCAATATTTTGTTTTAAGATGGAAGGATTGCATTTTATAGCCACTGGTAAATTCTATAATTCTATAAGTTTTCCATGCCTGTGTATATGCATGTACATTTAATGTGCAAGTTTTCTATATGTTTTTAAACAATATTCATATAATAAGGAGAAGTGTATAAATGATATACCAACACTGGATTTAGATAGATTGTTTTATATATAAATCATAAATTTCACAATGAAAATGGTATCTTGGGCTAGATGTTGGCTTGGTAATTTTAGTATATGAAAACATTGCATATAAATTTTTTAATATTTATATGTGAAAATTGTATCATATTGAGTTGTTAAGTTTGTAGATTATGTTTGTATTGGAAAATAAGAGTGTTGTGATGTTTTCGATGATTATATGTGTAACATGCATAAGAGAATATATTTCTTTTACAAGTAAATGTAGAGAAGAATCATCTTTATCATTCATTTATATATACATCTACCATCCATTCTAAACCATCAGATCACACAATCAATCCATCAATCAATGATCTTCCTACCTTCACATTTGTGAGTTGAATTGAAACTGAAGCAACTATATCTGAAAAGAAGTTTTAAACACCCCTTGTAGGCTACCCTAAAGTGTAATGTCCCCATTTTGATCCCCTGATTTAAAATTGCAATTAATCATGTCTAAAACCAGTTTTATTTTGACATGGATATTTTATTACCATGCCATGCTAATATGGACATGTTAAACATTGTATATATTTTATTATTTTTCAGTTAATAAAGAAAAAAAATAGTTGGCTGAGCATCTATTTATCCCTTTGACTTATCCATAGGTCAATGATTGAATGCATGTAAGGAGGTTAGTGGGAAAGTCATCTCACCTAGTTATGAGGACATGGGAAAAGTTCCCTCGCGATGTAAATTATATCATAAACTACATGTAATGGGCGGGTGAAAGAGTCATATCACCAAATTATGAAGGCATGAGATGAGCACAATCAATTTTGCAAATTGTTAGAATAAATATTACATGGGAAAAAGGGAGAGTAAATTTGAGTTAAAGGAAGAGCTAAGTTTTGTGAAGCAAAGAAGGAAGGAAAAACATGGGTGCATGATCAAAAATATATCGAGACATAGTGTGAGGAAGAACAACCATGAAAACAAGTGTTTAGAACTTTGAGAAAAGCATAAAAATAGGATAAACTGTTGGAGTTATAGGATTGAAGTTGGGACCTCACTAGGCACACACTGGAGAGCACTAGATGGGGAGACTTTTGATGGACTATGGAGTAGAGAAGGATTTCGTCTCCTTGTGTTGTGTGGGGCAGGCACTGGGGGTTCCCAATAGTTTTTTCTTCTCCTATGAACTCATATTCATATTTAATTTAGGAAAATGTGTATGGTCTATGAAAATAAATGAGGTTAACTAGCTAAATAATCGAAGGAATGTATATTTTGTATTTCTTTATGTATGCTATAGAATTATTTGTTGGTTATTTATTTTCAAATTTATGCTACAACGATACTGAAGTTAGATTTTAAATTACAACTATTTGAAATTCTAGGAATGAGGACTGTGAATGATGTTTCTTTCCCCTTACTGAAATGAAGGAACAAGTTAAATCATAAATGTTATGATGTCTTCTAAATGGTAATGCTATGGTTTTGGGCATGTTGTGATGGGATTTTTATATTCCAAGAAAATAATTATTTGATTCCTATCCCTCACACATTTTGGTGCATACCCTTTTATTTTCAACAATGCCTCTCTCAATTATAATTTAGCACTGTGCATCTACGTTAAAGATTTTTCTTTGAAATCTAAATTTCTCAAAAAAAAATCCTCATGCTTGTCCCTAAGATCAAGGCTTGAATCATATTAACAAAATTCACCAAGTCCTTGATTGGAAATGAAACAATATATAAATCCCTTTATCACATCGGTTAACTAAAAACACCATTTTCCTTTAGTGCCTAAAAAACTTTCTCTTGAAACCCTGACTTTCTTTGTATCGGTTCTTGGGATGGGATTTTCCATCAGTGTCTCAAACTTCCTTTTTCTTGTAGCTTGAGATGGCCTTTCCAAACGATTGCATAAAATCATCCTTAAATTGGTGAATTAGTTTTCCTTTGTTTCGGTGCCCTAAACTACCTTTATATTAGTTATGTGAAATAAGTTTCGTATCGACGAAGTAAACTATATTTCTATCAGCTATGTAAACTAACTTTACGTCGGTGAACTAAAATGACTTTTAAATCGATGCTCAAAATAATTATCAGTGCCTTTAATTGACTTTCAATCGATGTGCAAATAATCTCTTATTGGCACACGAAAAGGACTTTCCTATCCATACATAAATAATTTTTCTTATCAACAAACCCAAAGGCTTCTGGCATTAGTGATGTCAAAACACTTTATGTATTGGCGATGTCAAAAATCATTCTCTATTTTTAGTCTAAAATAACTTTCACTTCGATGATGTAAATAAAATTCACTTCGGCGGACCAAAACAATTTTGGGTTTAGTGATATGAAGGTACAATTGATGATGTGGATTGTACGGATGACACATACAGATAAAGTTCATGAATGCATATTTTTGTACGGAGGATGATAGGGAATGTATGGATGATGACATGGTAGAGGCTTGTAAATAAAATTCACTTCGGCGGACCAAAACAATTTTGGGTTTAGTGATATGAAGGTACAATTGATGATGTGGATTGTACGGATGACACATACAGATAAAGTTCATGAAGGCATATTTTTGTACGGAGGATGATAGGGAATGTATGGATGATGACAAGGTAGAGGCTTGAGATCTAACTGTAGGATGCTTGAGAACATCAACAATTCATATTTCCATTGAGCATGAAATTGACGGCTCAAAGACCTTTTCCCATAGTTAGAAACTCATAGGTTTTTCTTGAAAGAACTTAGAATTTTTAGGAAAAAGACTTGGAATTTTTTGCAGTGTATTACACCAAAGTAAACTTTGGTGTGACACACCACATTGGGAAAGACTTTGTGTATTGCATGAATGATAGATTGTTGTGATGTGATGTACCCCACGAATGAAAGATTGGTGCAATGCATTATATTGCACCATAAGGAAATTCAATGTGATACACTATAGCGAGGAAAATTTATGGCAAGCCATATGATGCAAGGTCAAAGCTTTTCCATTGTCATGGAGTCACATAGTTTTAGAGTATGCGACATATCACATCGAAAGGGACTTTTGTTGTGATACACCATGAGGTTCAAAATATCATCAAGATGTGATAAAGGTAGAAAGGAGTCTCTTTATCGTGGTGAGATAAAATTATAGGGTTGTGTCGTGTTGTAAGAAACAAAAGTTTCTTGTGACGCAACATTGCAATGTTGAAAAATTAGGAGGTGCAACATTTCTTGCCAAAAGAAACTTCGTCATGATACACCAAAAGTCAATAAGGTTTACACAATGTGATATCACAATAGAAGAAATTTATAATGGCATGATACATATTGTATCACGGGGGAAACCAAATCTTGTATGATACAGTATTACACTCAAATTTTTTTATTGCGAGAGGTGTCCATGCCATTTATATTGGCACATGTTGTGCCATGTTAGATACCAGTTTTTATGCCACATCATCCAGGGGTGCCATGTAGGCATGCTGATGCAAGAGAGAGAAAATTATTAAGAACTTCTGAAGGCCATAACTTCTTTCTCTGAGCTTGGAATTGAGCAAGAGTACAGTGGTTGGAAAGATATTGAGGAGAAAATTTGGCCTATGAGATTAGAATTGGTATTAGATCTATGTATAAGAAAACAAATTAGTGGAAAATTGAGAAAATTCCATACACCCCACCATACTAATAGTGTTTAGGGGTTCGGGTATGTTACAAGTGTTGTCAAAGCCTTGGTTCAAACATTGGACTAGCATGGGCTAGGAACTATGACCAATGTTACAACACTAGAGGTTGTATGGGTCCAACAAAGAGGGAATGCTGACAGTTTTGATGATTGTTTAACCAAAACTAACAAATTACTTTGCTTTGTTCCATGACAGAGAGATAGAGAGACAGTGTGAATAGTGATCAAACATTTATATAAAATCAATATTAGTAAGTACAACCATGGAAGATCCACCACACTTTTAGGAAATTTATTCTGATGAAGGAAGAAATATTGAGATCCCTCTAGACATGGCAGAAACCATGAGAAGTTTGAAAGAAAAACTTTGGAGTTGTAGGGAAGATAATGAAAAGATAATAAGAGATCAAGATGAACATAATGAATTAAATGTTGCCTTGCTTCAAAATTTGACTAAAATAAAGAAAAAATTGCATCAAGGACATATCTCAAGTTACACTAATAAATTCCTTCAAGGAAGAGGTTCCATAGTGTTAAAACTCAAACATATATTGAAGGGAAACCGTTAGACTCATCGGATAAGGATGTAACTACTTCTAATGAATCATTTATCAATGGTACCAAGCATGCTTATCATAAACATAAAAATAAAAAGCAATCCAGTAATTGTTTACGAGAGGAGTTTGGGAAGGTAAAGCCACTTACCTTTGATGGTGAGGTGAAATCAGGTGAAGAAGTTGAAGCATGGATTCTTGGATTAAATAATTACTTTTAGATGAATGATTACTATGAGAATATGAAGGCCAAAGCGACCATTTTTAATATGAATGACAGAGCATCAATATGGTGGGAAGACCTCAAGAACATGAAGAGAATTAGTGAAAGGAAGGTCACTTGGAATCAATTTAAGAAATATTTATGACATTAATACTTATCAAAGAGGTATTACGATGGTAAGGTTAAATAACTTCACGAGATGAAATTGGGACAATTGACCATGGATGATTATGGAAACAAATTTTTGGAATATATGAGATATGTTCCATATATCATATATGAGAAAGTGAAAATCTAGTGCTTTCTCAATGGTTTTCCTCAGTCCTACCAAGATATGATTGAATTTGATAAGCCCAAGACTATTGAAGAGACAATCTGGAAGGAAAAATACTACTATGAGCAATATGAGTGTAAACAAAAAATCATCGGGGCATGGAAAGAAAAGAGAAGGATAAATATGATTAGAGGAAGAAAGGATTTAAGCCTCAATAGTATAGGAACAAGGACAATACTAATAATCCATGTTACCCAACATGGAGCAGATTCTAGAAGAACTTTCCATCGCAGAGTGGAAACTAGCCAACAAAGGTAGTGGAAGAAAGGACTACGGAGCAATAGAAAGGGTCTCTGAAATGTTGGGGATATGGAGAGGATAATTTTCTTAGATATTTTCCCCATAGGAAAGACAAAAATAGGATGATCCACAACATATAAGAAGCTACAACAGTTGTTTATGTAGAAATAAACGTCCCTAGGATCTATGCTATCATAGAATACTGATAAGCAAACCACCAAGCATTAGTGGTGGAAGTTGAAGGTAAGATTGCTAAGAAATATTTTTATATTTTGATTGATCCAGAATATAATCTCATCTATGTTGCACCTAAAGTTGTTTACTCGTGTGCCCTTCATAAATGTAAGCACATGAAATCATGGTTGGTAAAACTAGCTACAAGAACTAAAAGAAAAGTGAGTGAATTAGTGGAGGCATTCCCATTGGAAATGAATGGACTAAATATGTGGGCCACTTTGAATATTTTTCCATTAGGTTCATATGATGTTTTGATCAACATGGATTGGCTAGCATTACATAAAGTCAAATTGGATTGCTACACCAAAACTTTTGATTGTGTAGATGATGATGGGAGTCCGAGAAAAATGAAAGGCATGTCAAAACCCATCTCTATAAGACAAATTTTATCCTTATAGTTGAAGAAGAGTTTTAGAAAAGGATTCCAAGTGTATGTAGCTCATGTATTGGAGTCAACAGAAAACAAAAGTTCAAAAATTTAAGAGTATCCAATACTTCAAGAATTCAAGGATGCGTTATGATGTGAGATATTGGGACTAGCTCCCAAGAGGGACATTTGTTTTTCAATTGATCGTGTGCTAGGAGCTGCATCTATATCCAAAAATTCTTATAGAATGAGTACTCCATAGCTAATAGAGTTGAAAATGAAATTGCAAGAGATGTTGTAAAATGAATATATCAAACCCAATGTGTCTCCTTGGGGAGCACCAACATTATTTGTAAATAAGAAGGATAATACACTCAGATTGTGTATTGACTACATATGATTGAACAATGTTACAGAGAAAAATAAGTATCCACTACCCCAGATTGATGACTCATTTGATCAATTGAGAGGGGCCATAGTATTCTCAAAAATTGACTTGAGATTTGGATATCATCAAGTTAGGATCAAGGATGAAGGTATTCATAAGACAATGTTCAGGACAAGTCATGATCATTATGAATTCATGGTATTTCCATTCATGATTTCCAATGCACTAGCCACATTCATGTACCTTATGAATAGTGTCATTAGTAAATATCTAGATAAGTTTGGTCTTTATTGACAACATCCTCATCTACTCCAAATTTGAAGAGGAACACGAGGAACATCTCAAGATGTTATTACATGTGTTGAGAGAGAATCAATTCTATGCCAAATTCAACAAATGTGATTTCTATCAGAAATATATCCATTACTTGGGAAATATTATGTCAGAATAAGGAATTGTTGTCGATCTTGAAAATGTTAAGGCCATCATAGATTGGCCCACTTTGAAGAATGTGATAGATGTAATATTGTTTATGGGGCTAGAAAGATATTATCGAAGTTTCAATATGGTATTCTCCAAGATTGGCCACCCAATAAATTCAATATAGAAGAAAGGGATTAAATTTGAGTGGTCTATGAAATGAAAATATTTTTTTTAGCAGTTGAAACACCTTCTTACTAGTGCACCAATTCTGAAGATTGCGGAACTAGATAGAGATTTTGTAGTGTGTATAGATGCATGTAAAGAAGGGCTTCGTGGAGTTCTTATGCAATATGTCCATGTGGTGAGTTATGAGCCTAGGAATATGAAAGAACATGGAAAGAATTATGTCACTAATGACCTAGAACTTGTAGTTATAATTCATGTGATAAAGATGTGGTGTCATTACTTGATTGGTCAAAAATCTATGTTGATGACAAATCATATTGGCTAAACTACCTATTTGATCATCCTCACTTGAATTCTAGACAGACTAGATGGTTAGCCATTATAAATGAATATGATTTTGAGGTAAGGCATACAAAGGGTAAGGAGAATAAAGTAGCAGATGCACTCAACAAAAGAATGCAAGTGATTCACTTGGTGGCCATCAATACTTGTGAATCAGATTTGAAGACTAAAGTAATGAAATATTTACATATTGATGACCACTTTATTCAAATAAGCGACTGTCTGCAAAGAGAAGCATCAAAACAAAAATACGATGGTTACCAGATCATTGAGGATGGGTTGTTGATCTATAAGGATAGATTGCACATACCTAATCCAAAAGAGTTAAAGAGATTCATTTGGAACATATACAAATATGGAACAACCAAATATTTTGAGATGGCTTACTTCTGGCTTCTTTTCAGACAACATCTCTTCAGGGGTCTTGAACCCAAGTGCACTTTGGAACAATCTGTTCTGTACATACATTGTTGTTCTTGCTGCTTCTTCCCATAAGTGCATTGGAAGGTCTTGATCATGGATCATAGTCTTCATTGTTTCCATTATAGTTCTGTTCTTTCTTTCTGCTACACCATTTTGTTGTGGATTGTAGGGAGTGGTGAGCTCCCTCTTGATCCCGACATCTTTACAAAAGTTTATAAATTCTTTTGAGGTGTATTCTCCTCCATTATCTGACCTGAGTATCTTGATATTTCTTTCAAAGAGATTCTCTATCAAGACTTTGAATTCCTTGAATTTACCAAACACTTCATCTTTTGATTTCAAAAAGTAAGCCCAAGTTTTGTGAGAATAGTCATCAATAAATGATACATAGTATACATACCCATTGATGGAGGTTGATGGCATTGGGCCACATACATTTGAGTGAATGAGCTCCAAGACTTCTTCTGCTTTATTATCTCTCTTTGGGAAAGGGTTCTTGATGTTCTTTCCTTGTGCACATCCGTTGCACACACCTTCATGGTCAACCTTGAATTCTGGTAGATGTGTGATTGCCTTGCTTACATATGGTAATGCTTTGTAGTTAATGTGAGCTAGTCTTTTATGCCAAAGTTCACAGAGATTCTCAATGGAATGAGTCAAGGCTTCTTCTGAGTGACCTTTTAGCTTATACAAGCCACCTTCTTCTTTTCCAATAACAATTGCTTCTTCCATGGTTTTCCCTTTGGGCCACATAAGAACTTCTCCATCTATGAAAGAAACTCTAAAGCCTTTCTTATCTAAATATTAGATAGAAAGTAAGTTCTTTGTAAAACTTGGTACATATAGTACATCCTTCATCTTCATTAGGGTTCTTGAATCAAGTTTCTAATTTGATTCTCCTACTCCTTTGATAGGGTACCATTAATCGTCTCCAAGTGTAACTTCCTGGGGAAAGTTCTTTTCTATAAGGCAAGAGATAATGTCTCTTTGACCTGTCATTTGCTTGGAAGAACCATTATCTATGAGCCAAGTGTCATCACCAGGTGACACTGATCCTGAGAGGGAAGAGATTAAGACATAGTCTTCAATCTGTTATTTTATCATCTTTGTGGGTGGCTCTTCATCTTCAACTGTGTGGGCATGGTGCCTCTTATTTCTCTTCTTCTATTATTCTCTTCTAGCTGGACAATTCTTAGCAATATGTCCCATCTTGTCATAATGATAACATTGGTAGGATGAGAAATCTTTTTCTTTTCTTTGACCTTTCTGAAACTTTTGGAATCTCCTTGGAGGGTGAGATTCTTTATGTATGAATTTGTTTGGGGGGTGAGACTCCTTATGTTGATGAGTTTCTTTCTGGAAGTAAGACCTCTTCCTTCCTCCTTTAGTATGACCAGTTAGGGCCCGATCTTCATCTCTTGATACTATTGCTTCTTGGTTAGCTACTCTTGCTTCTTCTTGAACATATTCTTCCCAAAGACTGTCAAAGTGTAGTTTCTCCTTTTTGGCACAAATAGTTTGGATGAATGCATCCCAAGGTCTTGTGAGACCATTAAGGGTTGTCATTATGAGGTCGTCTTCATCTAGAGTATCACCAATTTCTTTTAGTTGTTCCATGAATTGTGATATTCTAGAGAAATACTCTTGAACTGTTTCTCCTTTCTGCATCCTTGTACTTTTGAGTTGAGTTTTGAGTTGAGTTCTTAGATTCATCTTCCGGTTGATGTTCTTTCCTTCATACATTCTGGTTAGGCAACAAACATTTCTTTTGGAGTCTTCTTTGAAGTCACTTGAGGAATTAAGTGATCTTTAATAGAATCTGCAATGATTCTTTTGGTCCTAACTGTTTCCTTTTAGTGTTTTTCTTTAGATGCAACATCGGTAGGTTTTGGTACATCTTCTTTAATGAATATTGATAGGTCATTCTCTTCAAGAATGAGTGCAATCCTATACTTCTAGGCACCAAATTTTTCCACACCTTCTAACTTGTCAACAAGCTTAGTGCTTGCAAACATCTTTACCTGGAGCTCGGAAAATGACCAAAAATTGAAAATTCTTAGAATTTAATTTTGAACTTACCAGGAGGTGCGCTTGGTTGAGTTGAGTAGTCTACTGCAGTTAGATTTCGGAAAATCCAAATTTTGCCTCTTCAAATTGGACCAGCGAAATTTTGGAATGGTACTTTTGGTACTGGTTTTGGTTTCCTGGTTTCCTGGTACTTCTGGTACTTCTGGTACTAGTCAAAACTAGGGTTTGACTTTCCGAAGTATCTGACCACATAATAGGTGCCAAAGAGTTCCCTAGGCTGGGGAACACTTTTCTAGATGGTTTTGGGGCTGATATTCCTCTTCAACAAAAAACCCTAATTTTCTTGTACGACAACAATGATGTTTTTCTTTATCCAGTGAAAGATGCTCTCTTTAGCTTAGCTATGATACCATGTTAAGGTTTAAGTTATTATTAGGTTTCTTTTCAATTTACTAGATAACCATAGCATATATATGATCACTAAGAGAAACACAATCATAAGATACACAACATTTATCCTGGAAAACCCTCATGGGGAAGAAAACCTAGCAAAAACTTCCTTAATATAGATAGCTAATACAATGTCAAGACAATAAACCAAACACTAGAGAATATCCAACAATGAACAATGCGTCTCTCACTTCCTTCTTCTCCCAACCGCAACTACCAAACTTGCGCACTGGATGAGCGAATGAGTGAGTGAGATAATGAGGCATTGGCTTCCTTTATTTATACAAACTGGCAGGCGTTGGAAATGTGTCTCTTCACTAGGCAGGGCCAACTTGTCTTCTTAGTGGTTAAAACCACTTTAATTAGCCTGGGGGCCGACTTCTCAATTTACATATTATATTTAGGGTTTGACCAATCCACAAAAGGGGATTTGGTCAATTACAATGCCCGACATGATCAATCCACAAAAGGGGATTGATCTTTTGTGGATTGATCTAATGAATAATAACTCAATAATAAATAGAATACTCTTTGCAGTTACAATATTTCAACATGCAGTAAAGTGGATTCTCAGGTATTTGAGAGGTACTTCTACTCATGCATTATGTTTTGGAAGTTCAGACACTATTCTACAGGGATATGTTGATTCACATATGGCAGGTGATAAAGATAGTAGGAGGAGCACCATAGGGTATGTTTTCACTGTAGGTGGAACAACAATAAGTTGGAATTAAAAACTACAAAAGGTTGTTGCACTTTCAACAACAAAAGCATAGTATGTTGTTGCTAAAAAGGATAGTAAATAAATGATTTGGTTACAAAGGTTTATGGAGAAATTGGGAAAGAAGCAGGAGAATAGCGGGTTGTATTGTGACAGTGAGAGTGTCATTCATCTTGCAAAGAACTAAGCCTTCCATTCAAAGACTAAGCATATACAACTCAGGTACCATTTCATACGATCCGTCTTGGAAGATAAACATTTGAAGTTGGAAAAGATACATACTACCCAGAATCCTGCAGACATGTTAACAAAGGGAGTAGCTAGGGAGAAATTGAGTTCTTGCTCGTTTTCAGTTGGTCTTCAAGCATGAAGGTGAAGATGAGAAATTTGTAAGATCCAAGAAGGATCATAGTCAAACAGATACAACAACAGTGGAGTTGTTGTGATCAAACTCCAAGTGGGAGATTGTTGGTTGTGAAACCTGATTATCTTCCTGATTCAGAGGTCTTTGTTTTTAGCCATGTTTATACCCCATGAAGACTGTACACCCCTCCACGTGGGGGCTCGCGGGGGAAGCCCCTGAAGGAAAAATTGTCTTGTAAATATATATTGTAAGTTCATAGTAAATATGGATCATTCATTATAAGGTCGCATATCCGACGATAGATGTTATGTTAGGGTTTTTTTCCCTAAAAGGCAACCCTCTTTTATGAGGGAATTGTATTGCGACTGTGTATCATTGTGAATATTGTATTATGAGAGAGGAGATTGTGAGAGAAAGAAGAGGAAGTTACAGTGGGTGTGTTGTAGGTTGTATCCCTTAATTTTACTGGATAATAAAAATGAAGGATCCGATAATTTCTCTAGTGGACGTATTCCACACTGGGTGAACCACGTATATTTGTGTCTCTATTGTAATGCGTATCTCCTGTGTTTTATTTCCGCATTTGTTTTATTTTATTGTTCCACGATCCTGTTTTTCTAACATGATAAGCCTTCCCTGTCTCACCCTGGATGCACCAACAGAAGGATGTTGACCTCGTCATCACTAAGCGCGTCGAAAATGATCTTCTCCCCTTCACCAATGTTGATCGAGTTAGCGTGGCCCACTTTTGTTCCGAGACTTATTTTCATCCTCCTTCCAACTCAAATCCTTCTCGATGCGCTCATCAGTCAATATCCTTACATCCTCAATGACTAAACTCTCTACGCCTATCTAGATAGTTGGTCATTGATTGTCTATCTCACCCGATCCACTTCATATTGCAATCATAATCAAGTTTGTGGTGTCCCCAGTCTTGTTTATTTTGTGTTTCTTGAAGTTATGACTAAATCTTGATTATAAAAGTGTCGCCTAACATCCGATGAATTAACCACTACATATTTAGGTCTTGCGCTAGCTCTAAAATGCATGCTAAAGGAAAATTGGTCAGCTCAACGCTAAAACCGTGTTAAGCACCTCAAACACCAATTGGTTGTTTTGGAGGATTTATAACTGTGTTATTGATGCATTACCTCAATGTCAATGAACGATCTAAAAGCCTATATATCACAGATGGAACAGGAACCGGCGGAATTTAATTTGGGTAAAGCATCAATGAACGCACGAACTGAACTTCCATTAAAAAAATGTCTTTAAACGCAATTTTTCGGTGTCCGTCAAAATGAATTTTTCTTCCTGAAAACAAGCCAATCATATTATTTCCATCATTGTAATTCCAAAGCAAATCACAAAATCAAAATCTGATGCCCATAAGTGTCAAAGCATTCACCAGGGGGTTTCTAGCCTAAACCAGCCTTGTTAGCCGTTACACAAGCAGGATGTTTGTATGGTATGTTTAGTTGGATCGTTGGGAGCACCTCTCCACGTTATTTACAGCGCAAAAGACGGTACTCTGATCCGACTTCGTACGAGAGATTTATAATGATTTAAAAGTTCCTCTAATGACGTTAGCAAAACGTTTATGAACTGGATTTCTCGCCTCCACGCATCAGTTCTTTGGGTAAGAAAAAAAAGAGGTTTGTGTTTTTTCCCAGTTAAATTAAAGTTAACTTTTTTAAATTTAAATAATTTGCTTTTTTTAATTTAAATCATTTTTTAATGAAAAATAAAAGGAATTTTATATTTGCATGCATGCACGCCCTCACTTAGAACTTAGATCTATTTGAAACCCATTGCGCACATTCCAAAAAAGAAAAATACACGATCGGCCAACAAACCAACTCTCCATAGAAAGGATTGACACGAAGTTCTCAATACCCCATCAGAGAAGATAAGGCGAAGTGCTCCAAATAAGATCGGCGAAGTTGACAAGAAGTCTTTCGACTCATCGATCAAGTTGATAATTAGCATAGCAGTTAAATAGCTGTTGGTTAAAGTCGAAAGGTTGATAAGATGAAACCAATTTTTTATTTTTTTTATTGTTGATTAACAAATAAATGGTTATGTTTTATTTATTTAGTGTTAATATTTTAATTTCTGTTAATTACTTATGCTATCAAAGTAATTTTTAAATATGATTAGGTAAATGTAAAAAAATAAACACATAAACATATGTCTTTATAATAGCTAGAAAGTTAATGAATGAAATCACAGCCATTTATTTTGTGTGACTACTAAGAATATTCCAACCATATTTAATCGTGTCGATAGAAAACTTATTAAGCACTAAACCCCATTGTGAATAGGTGATATGCCTTCCAACTTAACAAATGCTCAGATGCACTGGGTGAATTCAATTGAAAGTGCCCCGATCCATCAACGAAGTTGATGGGAAGTACTCTGAATACGGTCGACAAACTTGAAGAAATGTTTTGAATCCATTGGAGGTCTTGACAGAGTACTCTGATGCCTTCGACAAACTTAAAAGAAAATCCTCTGATCAGCGAAGCACTTGAAAGCAGCTTCGTTGATATCTTCGGGCGACCACGAAAGCAATAGCAAATACGGAATTGTAATCGTTCACATACAAAAAACGTAACCCTAAAAATTACGCTTTGAGAGCATCATTCCTTGCAGCTAAAAATTATGGATTAGGAGGCTGTGGTTGTTGCAGCGGATCATTATTCTTCCATCTTCTTATACCCAAGGGGATCCCACTAATTTTATCGTAAATTTCCAGAACTGGGTTAACCGGTAGAGTTTCCCTCCCATGCATATCGTAGACGTTGCAGCCGCATTGAGCTTCACATCTTACTTCCGAAGGAGCGATTCTCCAGCCAGATACATGACTAATCTTTGTCATAATCGTTTTGAGGGTGTACAATTCGTTTCCAGGGTTCTTGTGGACACAAAAACCAAAAAAAGGAGTTGTTTTTTGGGGGCGCCCTTCTATTATCCAAGTATCAGACCTTAAATCTGATTTGGCAAAGAAAAGCGCCCACGAAATTGGAAGAGGAAGCACCCACAAAATTGTAAAAGAAAAAACCCAAACCCCAACTGTCAGCAATAGCAACACGATCTTGGCTAATAGACATTTTGTGCTCGATGTTGAAAGAGGATGGAGAGACTTCTACCAGATTACCAGAAATTAAGCAAGACCCTGTTCATGCAAATCAATCTGTGTGTGTTATAGACATCAACAATGCAGCTCTGGTTGATGATGCATTGCAATCTCCTACAGGTAAAACCAGAAGCAGAGTTTTGAGGGAAAGAATGCAGAGAACTCCCAGACTTCTAGACGAGCAGTTTGAACAACTTGTTATTCGTTAGTATAGTGATGTTCACAGTGATGCTTCTAACATCTGTGATCATGATGCGGTTGGTGTTGATCTTCACATTGATAAGATTTAAAAAAAAAACTCAACCGAGAATCGAGATACTACAATGGGGCACGTCGATACACCTATAAATGATGATATTTCTAGATGCAGAGTGTATGGTAAAATGTATGCAAACAAGTCTCAAGAAGAAAAGGAAATTGTGCTAGTTGAAGACAACAATGATAAGGAAGATGAAGCCTAGAACTGTAAAACCATTGTTTCCACGTATTCCAACCTTGATAATCATCCTTCAAGAACAAATGTTCCCCAAAAGCCTAGTAGAACGGATGTTTCTCAAAATTCTCATGGAGTTTCAGATTTAAAAGGTCCAATCATATTTCTTCTAGGAAAGCAACAACTTCCAGTGGACTATCTTCCTCCTACTAGGTCTTCAAGAAAGGTGAGACAAAAAGAAATAGGCCAACGCAACCGACTGAATTAACATGAACTTCTCCTACTAGGTCTTCAAGAAAGGTGAGACAAGAAGAAATAGGCCAACGCAACCGACTGAATTAACATGAACTTCTCTGAAGTTCATCGGAGTAATTGAAGGGAACTCTGTCGATTGTCATCGAAGATAATGAAAGGAATTCCATCGAATGTCCTCAGAAGAGATGAGAGGAACTTCACCACTGATCGGCGAAGTTAATTGGAACTACTCCGAATGGGACCGACAAAGTTAAGGTTAAGTGTTACGATGTCCATCGAAGCCCTTAAGAGCAATACCTCCGATAAGACTAGCGAACACGAGAACAACTAATCCGGCACACCCAGCAATGTTGTGACCTTCTTAGTCAATCCATTCGGCAATGTTGGGAGAAAGGAGGCCGATGTTGTAGTTGAAGCACTGTTAAGCGCTTCTCCATCTGGAAGATTACTGCTTTCTTTGTTATTGATGCAAGAGACGACATTTGCAAAACCCTCGGTTGTTCGTTTTTGCTTCTATGGCGATGATAACAAGAAGGCCCAACACAATTGTTGTTGTCGATATTATATGTGCACCTTTTCAAAGTGCGTCACCGTTCAGGTGCCATTACATTTGACAGTGAATAGCCTCTTACTGCAAGCTTGGGTTTCCAACTTCCCTTCAACAATTCATTAGTCATGGCAGCCTCCATTGCCACTAAGTCAGGGAAAGTCTTCGCTTACAGGCTAAGTCACAGGTAATGCTTGAGGTTTTAAATTCGGCGAACCTCAAGGTTCGTCGAACCTAATGTCGAAATTTGAGGGAGAATTTTATTGAGGTTTGGATGAGGTTTCAATAGGGTCAATATATATAGCAGCCGAACCTAAAATCGAACCTCATCCAAACCTTATTGGAAAATTTGAACCTGAATTAAACCTAATCGTTATCGAACCTGAACTCGAACCCAAACCATGTGACTTAGTTTGCAACAGTTTTGAATATGATTAGGGTCAAGATTACTAGACTGCTACTTGCCCCTCCTAGGCTGGTTGGGAACCAGAAGTAACATGCCTATGTTGAAGCGAAAGATGTCATGAAACAAAAAGCAAATGAAGTTGATAATATCAAGAGGATGAATCTGAAAGGAGAGGCCTGATAATCATCATTAGGGTCAACAAGATTTGATATTGGGTTTGCTGATATATGCATTACAAGTAGATGTGGCTTTGGAAACAACCCTAGTTTTGGCCCAAGTTTGGATTCAAATGCATTTTCTAACAAAGCAAGGGGTTAGACATATGTACTTGGTTTTGGCCCAAGTACACAGCGAGGGAAAGCACAGGAAGTAGGCTAGCTTTGGGCAACTCAGAAAGTTGAAGAAGAATTGTTATCTAAAACTGGGACTGAATTTTACCAAACCAAACAAATACTCATATTTTGGTCATAACTTTTGACCTGGGTGTCTATTTCATTCATTCTTGATACCATTAGAAAGGTCGTTTCGAGGTCTACAACCTTCTAGTCATATGATTCGAGATATTCCTCACCAATTTCCTACATTTTTCAGGATGAAGATCTAGTGCCTTGTTAGCAGTTCCAGAGAATGCAACACATCAACCATGAGCAAAAGAAAAGGGAATCCAATTCAAGGAAGTTTACATGATACTTCAATTAATTATTCTTTCAATTCTATGGGTTCGATTATCTATTTTCAATAAATTACTCTAACGCCACTAATATGTTGCATGTTGAATGATGATAGGTACTAATGCCTAGGGGAGGTCATGCACAACATCCTCGCACGACAATCTACAATCAAGGACGACAAATAAAAAAT
>ML876957.1:3490-14267 GCA_009831015.1 Picea engelmannii
GAGGGCACGGATTAGTTGCAGAGGAGAGAAAAAGAATTCCTCAATAAAAGTTCCTGTCCATTCTGGCAACATTCTCATGCGTGTGAAACCATATTTCATCTGTGTGTGATTATAATACTTCTGCTCTCGTGGATAGAATAAATCCGATCTGTAAATATCGTTTAAAGACCCCTGGAGTCGAAAATAATAGTGAAATGAATTGGTATTTGCATTCTGTATGTATCGGGGTTTATGGTGGAAAGTAGAATAGAATTCGAAGAGATTTCGAATTGACAGTGTCAATCGTCCAGGAAATGGACGATTCAGATCCGAGCGGAGTCTAGTAGCAAAGAAATGACGACCCAGATCACAACGGAGGATGGATGGTCCGAATTTCAAAGTGTTTTGGTGATTTCCGTTGAGGCCACGTGTCCCTCGTTGAATGGGAACGGAGATTTGAGGTAAGTACAAAGAACGGTGTTGAATTGAATTCCGTTGGGGTTATGGTCACGGTGTATGGTCGTGGCGTGCTTACTTCATGCATAAAGTTATTTTCCGTTGGGTGCTAATAAAACCAAAGGTGCTTAATTTGACAAATTCGACAATTTGACAAATTCGGCAATAGTTCTGCCAAATCGAACCAAAGAGGAAATGTTAGTGACAGTTAGCTAATTTAGCCCTGTCAAAGAATGATGAAGAGCATATGCAAGAAAGATTCCAGTACAACAAATTGTGGAATTGAAGATCTGCTTCGACATAGCAGGTGGTGCCTGCATTACCGGGGTGGGATAGGGATGTGGGGAATGAGAGTCTGTGAGTAGTGGACGTAAGTAGGCTCCTTGGATGGAATCCTTCTTGTTGCATTGTGCATATTTTTGTAGTCTCAACCTAGCCTAGGATTTCTTTTTCCCTAGGTGGAGTTTAGTCCCATCTCAAGGGTGACCCACTGCTGATAGCTTGAAGTAGCATGGTCTAAGGATGAGAGGTTCGTGGAAGGCCTGCATGTAGTCAGTGGTCTTCTCATAAAAAGATAAGTACCAAATTTATGCTAATTGCATGTGGTGTATATTGGACATATGTTATAATGTTATGAGTATTGCATGTATATGTTACCTATGTAGGCTTACCATTATTTCCACATTAATCGATACTGTAGAAGAATGTTTATGTTTGTTTAAATTTGCATTAGATATATCTGTATATCAGAGCATGATAGTTTCAAGTGGAATGACCCGACCTTGGTGACTGGGTATGTTACAATATGGTTTCAGAGAAGTTTGGTTTTGAAGTAGTGGTGTGTCCTCGTCCTGGGAAGGTCGAGGGACGTTACAATTTGGTAGCATAGCCCAAGGTTTCCACACTGAATATAGATGAGCCATGAATGTGGAATTTGGAGTCAAAATTCCACAAGGAATTGATGTACAAAGTGCCAACAAGGTGCTGGGGAAACACCTTGGCTATGTTCAAAATATCAGGAGATATATCAGTTTGATAAACCACAACATATGTGGTATTGGGCCACAAAGTTAAGTTTGGGTCGTTGGAGCTATTCCATCACAACAGACGACTTAGACCATCCTATAGCCTTTGAAAGTAGATAATTGTTAGAATATGATCATAATTATAACACAACATAAAGAGAAAGCCTAGCCATGGTATATGCACTTCAGAAATTCAGGCACTATGTACTAGGTAAACACTTTAAAATGTTCAGAGACCATTCTTCCCTCAAATATCTCGTCAACAAGACAATGTTGGTGGGGAGGATTTATATATGGCTATTATTATTTCAAGAATTTGATTTCGAGGTAATAGTCAAACCAAGGAAGCTAAATGCAGGACCCGATAACCTGTCAAGTGTAACTAATGGAGAAGAACCTACAAAGTTGGAAGACAATTTCCATGATGCGCAATTATTTTCATTACATGTAGTTGATGAATAATTCACTGATATTATTGAATACTTAAGTACAGGGGTTGCAACATAGGATTTTAGCCCTGTGTAGAAGAAAAATCTAGTAGTCACAGTTGCAAACTATCAACTCATTGCAGGAAACTTATACAACATGGGCACATATAGAATTTTGAGAAGGTGTGTATTGGAAAATAAATGACCCAAAGTTTTAGTATAATCTCATGAAGGTATAGCTGGAGGACACTATGCAAAAAAAGATAACATGCAGAAGGTATTGCACGCAGGATTATGGTGGCCAATAGTCCATAAAGATGCCAAGGACTATAGCTGGAAATATGATGTTTGTCAGAGGATTAGAAAACCCAACATAAGGGATGAGATGCCTCTAATAACAGAAGTGAATCTTTAGGTATTTGAAAAATGGGAAATATACTTTGTTCTATTGATCAATCCACCAACAAAAAATTCATAAGCTATATATATCATTACTGCAACTGAATACTTAACAAGATGGGCAAAAGAAACACCAGTCAAGGACTCTAGCGCAGAGACAACAACACACTTCATATTTGAGCAAGTGATCACCAGATTCAGATTTCCTAGGATTTTAACAAGTGACCAAGGAACTCATTTTATTAATAATACCATCATGACTATGACTGAGGATTTTGAAGTCTATCACAAGAATAGTACACCATATCATCCTCGGGAAAATGGAACAATAGAAGCATTCAATAAAATCTTGGAAAATGATTTCACTAAGATCTGCAATCAACAAGGATGATTGGTACTTGAAAATACCAATAGTACTATGGGCATACATGACCACATGTAAGAAGTTGACAAGACAAACACCATTCATATTGGTGTATGGGAAGGAAGCAGTAGTACCATTAGAATTTCTGGTACCTAGTCTGCAGATAGTAGCAATTACCAACATGACTAAAAGAGGCGCAACACAAGAGAGATTAAATCAACTAATGGAAATGGAAGAGGAAAATATTATGGAAGTATTTCACCAGGAAGTAAAAAAATTAAGAGACAAATCCTGACATGTCAGACATATTAAAAAGAAGAGTTTTAAGGAGGGAGACCTAGTTCTTCTYTATGACAACAWTTTTTTCCAATGCCCTGTTAAGTTTAGAATGCATTGGYTAGGGYCRTAGGAAGYAAATACTATCACARAGGGGGAATYTRTGCAACTAAAAGACTTGGGAGGAACATAACTAAAATGAATGRTCAACGATAGCTGATTRAAACTATACAAGGACAATCAACCTACTAACCCTTAAAAGTTACAATGAAGTTGGAAAGGCATGTATATAGTGTACTATAGTAGATTTTAGGAAAGAAAACTTATAAAAAGGAAGACAAAAGTAGAAAAAGAAGAAAAAGGAAGACAAAAGTAGAAAAAGAAGAAAAAGAAAGAAAAAAGTAAATAAAGAAAGAAAATACAAAATACTGAGAAATATCATGCACGTTAGATAGAGGAATCAACACAACAAAAACAAAAAGTGATTGTGCGCAACATATGGCTAACAAGCCTCAGATGGGGTGATAGTGGGAACCACATGTCCAACGAAGCAGCCAGGAGAGAGCCACCATGGCATCAACCACGTGACAGACGCCTGCCTCCCCTCCTACCACCTTAATGCTTTTAAGTCGACCTTGAATGAGACAGGGTACCATTACTCTCAGTGCGCCCTTCTTTGCCTTGTCGTCCCTTCGATGGAACAACACCGTTTTTATGATTTTACTTAGCACGTGTGTTGTTTTAATGGAATGAATCAACTCCTCGGGTTTTATGAACTGCACCAGATGTTCTGGATGCCTCATTATCTTTGGGTCGATTTCTCCAGAGCTCGGCCTCCTCCCCCAAAACTCCTTTTCTTGTTGTCACTCCCTCTTGGTCATTTATGCCCTCATTATGTTTCAGAGATGCCAAGGCAGACTGGAGGGAAGTCCAAACAATGTTCATCATGGCAGCCTAGCTGACCATGCTTGGCCCTCCTCCCCCCACCTTCACCCTCCCATAGTTTCTCCTCTTCGTCTGCTACGTCATCCTCCTCCTTGATGCAGTCGACTCATACTCCCGACAGCCTCCCACCCCTATCATCGTCATTTTCATACATATTGGAGTGGATTGAATTATTGGGGATGTCGTTGGGATTCAACCTAAGACCCCTCAGAAAATCAGCCTCTACTTCCCACCTAGTTCGAGTGGCTCCTCCCAAATAGCCAACCCAATCACCCTCCCAGTGACTCCAAGTCTCGCTACTCGGTGCTCATTATTAGGATGACAGCCCTAAAGAAAGCTGGCCTTCACGACAATGGCCTCACTCCCGCGTCGACCCAGAATTTGAACTGCAAACAAGCCTCGCACTACTGTAAGGCTTTGTCTTTGACCTGCACCGAGACTTGGATGATCTTCAGTTTCGCCTGGAGATTCTGGATGGAAAAGCATCACAATTCCTGTAATTTCTCTCAGCATTGCAGGGTGTCCACTACCCCCCAGTAGGAGAAACTCATGCATTAGGTGCTGAGACACCGGTATTGGCAACAACCCCCCCACTGGGGACTCCAGAGAATGACGCACCAGGCCAGGAGGAGAATGCGCCACCAGTCCATCTGGAGGATGCAATGCAGATGGACGGGGCACCTGTCGAGGAGGAGACGACTCCTCTTGGGGACTCGACACTCGGAGCCTCCTTCATGGACGTGTGGCCGCACTACAACCCCACTACATGATATGTACAGGTGTACACTTTATTATGCTACATGTTTAACTATGGTTTTGCCTCATGAATGCCACCTATATCAGCTATTGTTTTCATCTATTACTGTTAAGTTGGCCACCCTTAGGTGCCATAATTTTTCTTTTGTTATATGTCAGTAGAAACTCTGTTATGTTTAGCAATTTAAGACTTAAACTTTGGAAATGTTTGGCTGGCTGAGTTGGTTTCCCCTTTGGGAAGCTCAGTGTTTACAGTCTGGAACAAAGGAAGGATTTTGTAATCTTTGATTTTGACAGGTTTTTTATACAATCTTACTTAAGAAAAAAAAAAATGTCTGACAGGAAGAAAACACAACGCACTAGGTGAAAAGCTACAACAAGAAACGTACATCGCACCAAAAAATTGCAGTGCACCGAAAAATGGGCCAATGATCAGGAAAGAAAAAACATGTCATTTGGGTAAAAAGAAATAAAATGGGAATTTATGACATTGAATGAAGCATTAATAACCATCAAAGAAGCATCTCCAAGAATATTCAGGGAACTGATGATGCCCTATATATAATGAAAATGTGAGCCAAACAAGACATATTGTTCATTTACAAACCCATAGAGCTAACGAGCACAAATACAAGAGGCGAACATGTGAGTTCAGAGATCAAATAAGTCGAAGTTCAATCGGGGAAGGAAGAGTTACCCACAATGGCACCTCCAAAGGTCGGTGCACCTAGTAAAATAACACGAAAAACATGCAGTAGCCACATGTCACTGGAGGAAACCGCAGAGGCAGAACATGAGTTTTTACAAATAGAGGGAATTGTCGATGTCGACGCAATTCATTTGCCATAGGTTGAACTAGTGAGTGCCACACTGGTAGAGGAAGAAATTCATTCCCCGACGATGGTCAGGATGGAAATCGATTTTCACAACAGGGCACAAGTCCATGACCCATTAGCTAGAGGAAACCCACAACAACCTTCCAGGGCCAAAGGAACCCACATAATGAATGATGATGAAAGTGAAACAAAATAGTTTGACGGTCCAAGGAAACAACCTATGGTGGGGTCTGTGCAATAGGAGGAAGTGCAACTCGAAAGATATCACAGGGAATCCAGAGTTGGGTTGGGAAGGAGAACGAGAGGCTCAGACATCTAGTGTGCCAACACAAAGAAAGGGGAAATAACCCATCATGTAGTCCCCACGCAAGCAACCTGATGCCTCGATCATTATGTCTCTCATTCCATAGGGAGTGAAGGACACGCCAAGTCTAATGGGCTGCATCAAGGGGTTGTGATACGTAAACCATGATGTGTCTGACACCAGGAAATTCCCATAATTTGTACAAAAGGTGTATATGGAGAGCTTGGGAATAAGGTCATTTGTGAACAACTTAAATTGTTATATATTCCCCACTTCGACAGGGGGAAATATGTGAACATCTGCGTCAAGCATTTGTCGGCAGTCCTCCATGGAGGAGTTTTGTGGTTGGACGAACTAGTCGCCATCAATGTGGAGATAATTTCATTCATCATAGGATTTCCACCAAATGGAAAGAATATCGCGGAGTACCTGGATGATAAAACCAAGGAAAAGGCCCTCACAGAAGAGATGAGGAAGACTTATGGAACAAAAAGGGGATCACACGATATCATTATAAAACAGATAAATGATGCAGCCACCAGAATCACAACAAAATTGATGGCATGAAAACTCCTTCGCAAATGTTGCAAGGAGGAGGTCCTTGCAGGCATTGTCATAGCAGAAACATAGTTCAGAACTGGTACCATGCTTATTTGGACCCCATACTTACTAAATATATTAATAGATGACTGCAAGGATGCATAACACTTGGGAACATAGTTGCACTATTCCTGGCTCATTATATCGATAGCGTTAATTGGATGGAAATATCCTCCCTACTTGTATTTCTTTGATTGTAGAGTAGGACATTTTCATGCAACACGATACACATCATTGGGAAGCACTTCAGATTCCAAGCGGAGAAGTGGTAATGCCAACATGTTTTCCTGGTATCTTAGTGACATACAAGAAAGCATAGCCAACACATAGAGGATAACTCCGAAAGTGGTCATATAGTACCAGGGGATAGCCAACTTTAAGGCTACGCGACACAACATGTTGATCCAAGAATGCAGGGATCCAGAGAAATAATGGATACAACTTCAATTATGCATCAATGTAGAGGAAGTTGATTGGGCAATGAGAGACTGGTAGGATGACTACAAGATCGCAATCATCACCAAGGACATGCCAAAAGAGACAGAAGTGGAAGCAGGGTCATTCAAGACATCTGCAAGAGGCAGCGCCACAACCAAGAAATAAACATGGAAGGGAAAGCCTCGTCAAAATAAGGGAACCACCCAAAAGAAAGATGTGCAGATAGGAAAGAAGGATAATTCCCTAGTGCAAGAGGAACAAGGAAGGAGGGACACAAAGACATAGAAAACCCCATCATGAAATACTCCACCAAAGACAGGGCCACCCAAACAACCAATCATACATAAATGTGGGCCACGCAAGAAGACTAAGTCCCACAAACAAATCACAAAATACACAATCAACGAAGATGATGTTGATCTAGTTGCAGAGAGGGTGCAACACTACACAATAGAGGAGTTTGAGAACCCAAGAGGAAGAATAAGGAATGAGTTGAATGACATTAAGCAGGTTCTGGAACATATGCAAGTAGTGAAAACACAAGAGAGTGGAGAAAAACTGATCCCCTGACCGACATAAGAAAGGGACATAACCACGTAGAACGAAGAATATACTATCTAACTCGTAGCTCAAACAAGTTTGATCTTCTAGATAACAACAAACATGTTGCAGGTTGACAAGGCCATAGAATAGATGCCACTTAAAGACCTGGCAGAGGTACAGTTGGTATTGGATAACATACCAACAAAGGCACTGTACAAGCTCTAACTCAGTGTCACACATGAAGTGCAATCACAAGGTAGAGAAGGTGTGACATAATTTCAAGTAACCGGAGATGGAAAGGATGCACTCGAATTGGTGATAGAATAGGTAAATATGGATACACATGAGAAGAAGAAACAATTAGATAAATTGGAGCAAAAGATTAAGGAAGTCTTCACAAAAATTCTAGACATCGCACACGAAGCCATGAGCAATGTTGAAGAACATATTCAAATCATTGTGCAAATGCTTGAAGACTATAAAAAGGAGATTTAGGATCTCAAAGAATAGTTAACACCAACCACCCCTCTCGAAGTCACAACTGAAAGGGAACAACAGGAATTTGTGCAAGTAGATATGATGGAGAAACAAGCCAAAATGGTCACATAACTTTTTGATAGGACCACACAACTATGGGCGACATTGGAGGAAGAGAATAGGGTCGAAAAACTAGACCAACAAGAGGAGGAGATCAACACTGCAATCCAGGAGCTAAAGAAGAGAGAAAAGGCCATGAGAATTATAGAGCGATTGAAGGGAACACGATAGTTGAAGACCCTACAAACAGAATTGAAGTCTATGTAGAATAACAAGCAGGTCAGGCAAGCCCAGTTAGAACTTCTCCAGGAACAAGCAGTGCAAATAATTGTGGAATTAGAGGAGGATAGGACAGGAATGGATCAACATCATTTTGAGAGTGAATATTCTCTCAAGGAACATATTACATCACAAAGAGTAGAAGAGCTTACAGAGAAAGTTGCAGAAGAGAGATAAAAAAGGGACAAGTTAGAAGGAAAGTTTCACATCTTGGAAGAGGCTCTTCAAGGAGCATGCACCACTTGAGTGGCTCGGGACAAGCCACATGTCAGTGTTGGGGGCATGTTGGGCGTAGGACTATTTTGAAAAGAAATCATATTTTGGGCGCAGGCCTATTTTTGGAGAAGGATCTATTTTGAGGAAAGACCTAACTATTGGAAAAAAATACCTAATGTTGGAGTGTAAGAAACAAGTGGCAAGAAAAGAGGATGCAAGAAAAGAAGGAAAAGTAGTATGCAAGAGGAAAAGCAACATGGCATGCAGGTAGAAAATTCTAACCAAGATAGGGTTAGGGTTTTTGAGAAGGATTGTAATGGCTATAACCCTATAAAATAGTATAAATAAGAACCTAGTAGGTTTATAAAGGGAGATGCCAGTTAAGGAAAGAAGAGGATGATATCACTTTGTGGGATTGTCGATTTTAATAAGTTTGTAGAAGAGTCAAGTAAGGGATATTTTTGAGGGTTAGGTCACAGGATGAGGAGCTTGGTGTGATCTATTCCGCCTCACAAGGGGTTTCCACCGTCAATAAGGATTATAATATTGAATATGTAATGCATGCAACGTGATATTTTGGAGCAGAATAAATAAAAGAGCAGAGAGACAGATATTTGTGGATGTAGCCCTAGGAGGGGGTGAACCAAGGTAAACTTATGTGTTCTCTGTGATTGTTAGTGAATGTATACTTTTTGTTTATTATTATCTTATGAATGAATGGTTAAAGTAGAATTATCAACATGTATGCATAGGTTTAACGATGAATGAATCATAGAGTACTTGAATATTTAATGAGGGTAATGCATGGAGTGGAAAGAACACAATCCCATATCCCCAGTCATTCCTAGACTGCGTTGTGCACCCTCTCTGCAACATTGCCTTCTAGTTTACCAGGAGGGCCGATATTTTTTGAGGTGTTTGTTGGAACACTGTTGAGATCTGAACCTAGATCAACCCAAGAAGAGGTAAGAGGAAGAAAGATTGACCAACATATCCTAAGTTCAACTTATGGGAAAAACATAGGTGAAGAGGCGTCATTTTATTGTAGTATGCACATGTTGGTCAGGCCACTATGACCGAGGAAAGGAAATGTCGCATGACCACATGTGCTAGAATGACGAGGGAAAAATCAAGTTGCTGAAAAAAATATATGTGGACTGCATCTTTCTTACTGTTGGTATAAGATTTTTTTTGGAGATAGAGTAGTGCTCTTCACCATTGTTACTTCTTTCATAGGTAAGTGCAAGACTAACTTTGTGAAGTTGGCTGATTCACTACCATGAGAAGTAAGACTTCAAATCCATTTGGGCCATCTCTTCACACTTAGAAAAAATTGCAAATTGGAAGACTTTGGGACAACTTTGATAGGTGACATAAATTATCTTGAAGGTTGAAGGCTAGAATTGTAGATGTGTGCCTCGGTGCAGAAAGTATTCAAGAAAAACCCACATGGAATAATCTTTTTGGTTCAAATGAGTTGCGAGGTTGATATAGAAAGGAATGAATGAGTATTTCATACTTGGGACAAATTCTTTGGCCATGCCTTGGTGCGACTTGGATTGTGTGTAAGAAGAACCATTGAAGCAACACATTTTTCTTCCCCCAAAGGTATGGTTGGTCCTTGTTTCTTTGATTTTCAAAATGTTTTTATGGCTTGTTCTTTGAAGGGGAAGTTGAGTGACTTGGAGGATGTCCAAGTGAAACACACTTTGATGGCTAAGCCAAGAGACTTGGGAGTATCCCAAGTGCTGCATACTTCAAAGGAAACATTGGATGTTTTAGTCACCTTGATAGTAGCTATGGGTAGGTTTTTAGATGGAAATTTGGAATGATGATGTGCTAGGATGAGTCCCTTGGTGGACATTAGGAAGAATTGTACTATATTTTTTTGGAGGTGGCCTTCAAAAATATTCATTGATTGAATACATGGGTGGATCAAAACCATGAGGTATGAAGTGTAGCCTAGGAGAACTTAAAGGTGCTAGGATTGGTGAATGAAGGGAAAAACTAGAGGAGAAATTTTTGAAACTTGTGATGGTAGTAGACCATCCTCTCATTTGCAGTGATGATTGGTTGGGTAGTTTTTTGACCTAGACGTGGAATTAGTGCATGGGTACATTAGAAAATTAGTTCAATTCTAGAAGATAGCTTGACATCGTTGCGGAAGAGATGAAGTGTTTTCCTTAGGTAGTTGTGATGAAAACACCAAAGAAAATAGATTCTTTTTTGGGAGCTGCAAACTAGTTATGTTGTATGTGATGGATGGAGATAGTGGAGTTAGTTACCAAGAAAAAATCAAATAGTCAACTTGTATGGTGTATCTAGGAACATAGACCAAGTTGACTTGGGGGTTTCTCACCCACCTTTGTATATGGGAAATTAGGATGAGGGATAGT
>WSFP011468298.1:0-18086 GCA_009831015.1 Picea engelmannii
CCTGCATGCTATCCAATGAATTGTGAATACTACAAAAACTATCATTGAGGCCATCTGTAAGGTCATGCAATCTAGCATCCAATGTGTCATACAATTGGGATTTGAATGATTCAATAATTTATTTGAGAGTTTGAGAGGAAATAACCATCTGAATATTATATGAACTCTTCAATCCCACATCCGTCATGAAAAAACCAAAAAATAGAACAATAACTTACAGCAAAAAATCGCGGCTTTTCTGGAAAAACCCTAAAAAACTGTTGAATTCAAAATGCTCATAACTTCACTTCCCAGACTCTATTTCGGCTAATTTTTGGGGGAAAATTTGGCCTCCATCTGCTACATAAATAAAATAAAATTGCGTCGCCGTCCATGGAAAAAACCCTGAAAATTTGCAAATTTTAAAACTTCAATATCTTGACTTCCTGGACTCCATTTCAGACGATTTTTTTTTTTCAAATTGGGTGTTTTTCTGAGAGGAACTCATATATACAACCTTTCTTTTCAAAATTTTCACAAAAATATACCAAAATTTTTAGAAATTTCGCAGCCCTCTTTTTTCTTCTCCAAAAATAAAATCTGCAAAAATAAAAAATATTTGCCCACAATGTCTGCCAAGGAAAGTGCTCTGATACCACTTGTTAAGAACCTGAATAGATCCACAAATAAAAATCAACACTAAATACACAATATATCCACAAATCAAGCTAGATAAAACCACACTTTATTATTACCAAACCCTTGAGGTAGGGCAACACCGTACAATGGATCCTATTATGGAAGGGATCCTCTCCTGTTCACTTGCCTCTTCTAGTGGACATCCTCCTATTGATCTACCTCTCCAAATACAATACTTCTCTTCATATCCCATTATATTGTTTGAACCCCTTTATATAGTGCTACCATCACCTAAGAACATTCTAGAGGAGGAATCTTCTAGAAGTAGAACCTTCTAAGAAGTCCTTTTACATTTATTATATCTAACTACCATAGTGGGCCTTATTTAATAATATAGTGGACCTATTCCACCTTACATTGAATGACCTCCATTATTATCACTATGGGCCCTCTGGTCCCCCCCACTACCTCTATAGATACCTTACATTTCCCCCCCCACTACTTCTCTAGCTACCTTACAGTTTCATCCTTGGTTGAACCACTAACCAAAGTAGCTAATCCAGTTTCATCATCGATCAACCCCACTTTTCATCTGAAAAGTGAAACCCAAGTGACTGATCCAGTCCAGTCATTGGTCAGTCCCACCATTCATCTGAAGAGTGACAACATAGTCAATCCCACTCCTCCTCTGATGAGTGCCAAATTGGTTGCTCTGGTCCCTACATCGGTTAGTCTAGTTGAGCATGTCGACAATCTGGTCACGTCCTTAGTTGAACCAGTTGAAAAAGTGGTTGATCCGATCCCTTCTTCGGTCAATCCTGCTCTCCCATTAGAGAGTGCAACCTAAGAAGTTGATGTGTTTCCACCTATAAACCCCATTCTCCCCTTGGAGAATGAATCCCAAGTGGTTTATTTTATGTCGTTATCAATTGATCATATTCTCCCTCTAGAGAGTAAATCCGATTCTCCCAACATTTTTCTCGTTGATACAGAATCTACCACACTAGAGGGAAATCCTCCTTCTCCGACGAAACCCCCTCCAAGTAATGAGGCCATCCTTTTTTATTTGGGTGTGATAAATGGACCTCGTCTTCCCTCTCAGATTCCCTTCAATATTACAGTACAGGTTTGTGGTCGGGACGTTCCTCATGCATTGATAGATGAAGGTTCGTCTGTTAGTATTTTGTCCTCTATTTCTTGGAAAGCTTTGGGTTATCCTCAACTTGTGTCGGTTACCTAGACTTTGTTCACTTTTAACAGAAGGACCAATCACTCTTTAGGGATCCTTCCTTAGTTTCTTGTAACTTTGGGAGGGAAAACTATCTTTATTGATGTTATGGTAGTCCAGGACCCCTTGGATTTAGATTTACTCCTTGGGCGAGATTATTTCTATGCCATGAAAGATATTGTGTCCACTTTTTTCCATGTGATATATTTCCCTCATGATGGAAGAATGGTGACTATTGATCAAATTTCGTTTGTTGGCCCTGAATTGACCATCAACCCAATGACCTCCCTAAACGAGATTTATATGTAGTTGGTATCACCCCTGTCATAGGTCAATTATGTGGCATTGTCTCCCATGAATTCAACTTCTGATGACTTGGATCCGGTAGTTGACATGGTGATCTCTTCGGTAGGGCTATTGGATATTGATCTCCTTACCACTGTCGCAGACCTCAACATGTGTTCCTTCCAGATCATTGTTCTTCCATCTAGTGAAGATCTCTTGGAAGCCATGATGGAGTTTTGTCCCTTGACATGGTTTCCTTCCAGTGCAGTATCCTCTTGGAAGCCATGATAAAGCAAAGGTTATGAGAAAATTTTTCTTCTCTGTAGCAAGTTCGTTAAAAAATGAAACAGAGGTCAAGATAATATTTTCTCTTTTCTATGGAAAGCTCGTTAAAAAATGAAACAGAGGTTACAAGCACAGTTTTCCTCTTTGTGGCAAGCTCGTTAAAACACGAAATAGAATCTATGAGCATAGTTTTTCCTCTCTGTAACAAGATAATTAAAAAATGAAACAGAAATATAAGGATTCAACCCAGAGACTTGAGCATAGTTCTTTTCCTGTGTCAATCTCGTTAAAAAATGAAATAGTCACCTCTCATGTCAGGTTGAGTCTTTCACCAGATATCGTAGATTTCGAGTCAAGTCTTTCGTTAGGTCTCGTATTTGAACCTTCATTTCATCCACCCTTATCCTTTTTCTCCATCCAGTACATAAATTGGTGACAAGCTCAAAGTCGGTGAATGAATTGAAGCTTCGGGGAATGTCTCCAACCTTTGAAGATCATTCTGGAGTTAAGACACTATCTTTCAAGCTCGGGGCAGAGTAACGAGCATAGTCTTAGTTTGTTCTCATGCTTGGAAAAAAATAATAATGCACTGAGTAAACGTTTATCTCTTTTTTGGACTCACATTGATACATGAAAAAGGAACCCCTTGGAGTCGTCTTTAAGCTCTTTTCAGACTCTCTAAACATGAAAATACTGCTGAGTGATCTTGCTTCCTTTCCCACTCGTTAAAAGTTTTGAAAGGAAATCTTTCGAGTGATAATTTATCTCTTTTTCGGCCTTGCGAGACTAACATTACAAAAAAGGACAACACTGGAGTCATCTTTAAGTCATTTTCAGACTCTCTAAATATGAAAAACCATTGAGTTTACCTTCTCTAGACTCGTTAAACAATTATACTTTGAAGGGCCCATACGGGACTGAACCCTTACTTCTTTCAGTTCGATAAATAAAGGAAGAGGGACTTACTTAAGGTGAGTTATATCGATCATGTGTTACCCTCCTCAAGATATTTAAATCAAAAAAAGGTACTCATCTATCTGGATGGGGGAAAAATTGAAAGAAGAAAGCGAAGTAGCTTTTGAGAACATTACAAGTAACTCTTACAGTCTCTCTTGAACAAGGAATTTTGTCTTTGCACGCATTTTAATCCACTGAACCTCTTCACTGAACCAATCCTCTTATTTTTCTTACTCCTTTGGGTCACCTGACGAAAGTCACCGTATCCATTGCATCATCATGATTTGGTCCATGTCATGTTTTTTTTGTTGTGCCTCAGTGTTCAAAGGAAGTATCCACCTCAAGAGTGAACCATCAAAAATTTCAGTCTCAATACCCGTGTCAGTCCATGTTCATTTCATCTACCAAATTACATCTCTGTGTCAGTTTCATGTCATTGATGAGGGATACATTAAGGCACTCCTTTGACAAGTCTGTTCCTATTGACTTCAACACATTATCCGAGAACTAGATTTAGAAACCAGTTAGTACCTTGGGACTTTCATGCCTCAATGGAAGGCCTCCTCGCATCTGACAGTGGGTTTAAATCATTGACCTCTGATCAGATGATTCCATGGATGTTCGACTTCATCTCATCCATTCACATTCGTTGGAATGTACTAGAGTACCTTGGGAATCATTGACATCAATGGTGATTTCCCTCGCACTTCTTAATGATTTACCTCATTGACCGGTAATCAAGTGGTTTTTGCCATGTTTGACATCAAGACATCTATTCACATGGTTAGATTCATACTACATAGGGATCGGTAAGAAGGCCCTGGGTTGAGTCATCACTCTTATATGTACTTCACCCAGGTTGCGATGGAGTTTCTTTTGAACATTGACACATATACTGTCACATAGATACACTTTGTATTGGTCATGGCTATGTCTTGTCATCTCATAGATCCACTGTATATTCTTAATCGCTACAATCAGTTTAGGTCATAGGATTATAGATCCACATTGTATCTTCAGTGGCTATGCCTTTTTTTCAATATAATCATGGATCTATGATGTATTTTATGGTGGCCATACCTTGCAAGTCTTTATTACTCAAGCATAGGTATGCTTGCCTTGGGTTTGAAACATGTCATAATATTTGTTTGATGGTTGTGTGCAACTTATTCTAGGTTCTCTGAGTCCATACCCTCACTCGAAAAATTCTACAAACTACTTCAGTCATCAGTTTTTGTCTTCTAATTTCACACATTGGGGGGGAATCTTTTACACATCAAAATTACTCACTTCAATGATGACCTATTGTCGTCATTACAAGTGTCGTAAGTGTCGCATATTGATTGGAAGTGTCACAAGTGTCACAAACATCATACTATCATATTTCCTATGTCGTGTCTCTAATGACATCATAGGGACACTTAAGACACCTTCAAAGACTGTTTTAAGAAGGATAAATCATCTGATGATGAGTACAAAGATTTTTCCATGAAGAAACCTACTTAAAAATGAATTTTGGAGGGCAGTGCTCCCCTACCCATAGTCAGGGAGTGCCAATGCTCCATACCCTCCTTTGGGGGAGTGTTGTAGCACCCTATACACCCTTATGGGGGAGCGCTAGGCTTTTCTGAAGGAATTTTGGGCAGTGCTCCCCTACCCACTGTCAGAGAGTGGCAACACTCCCTATCCTTCTTTGGGGGAGTGATGCACCCTTTTGGGGGAGCGCTGACCTGTTTGAGCAAATTTTGGGTTGTTGAGGAGAATTAGGGAAAAATCCCCCTTATCTTGGAAATCAGTTGGATTTAAATCTGAGGTCAACGCTACATCTTAGAGAGGATCTACAACTGATGGAGAAATATCCTCAACCTATCCCAAGAATCTCTAAGGTGGCTGGGTCTCTCCAAGCTTATATAAGGAGGCTTTCTCATGGTAAAAGCACATGGAGAAATAGGAAGGCATCAAACTTATTATATCATAAGGAAGAATTATCAGTGAAAGTTATAGGCATTCTGTTGGTGGATCATTTGAGCAAAGGGTCTGGACAAAGAGAGCTTGGTGAAGTTGTTGCATCTACATCTCTAGTTGTAAGCACTTTTCTTTGTTTTCATTAATATAAATATGTGATTGTCCTATTTCCTTTAAGTTTGTTTATATTTCATGAACTTGTTTCCTTTGATAGATCTATTATGAAGCTAATCATGGTAGAGTAGAAAGTATGTTTCGTTGTTGCTCCTCATTGTATTGCAGGACCTTCTGAAGAACTTGGAGATCAAGATCATCCTGGATCAAGCAAGGACAAACGTCAATAAAGGTATTTACCTTTCTTTCTTCTTCTTCCTTGAATAGTTTATCTTCATGAAAAGGAATGTCAGTGTCCACATTAGCACCTTTCTATCTTGGTTATAGGGGTCTAGTATCCAAGAGGAAATCCACTTGTCCATAGGGGGATTTTCCTGTAACAATATTAGTATTTCCTTAAACACTGTTGGTCCTATGATATGGTTAATCTAATGATGAAAATTAGATCCTTTTTGGCCAAATGTGTATATGTATTTTCCTGTTTTGAAGAGTTTTGGAGGATTTTTGTCTTAAATCATTGTGGTTCATACCAGGTATGTATGATTTATGTTTTATGATGGTTTTGAGTATAATTCAGCATGTTTTAATGATTATAGAAAACCAATTCGTTTTTTGTGTGTCACAGGTAAAAATCGCAGGTCGTTTTTGCATCCGGCACTCCGTCTGGTACTCCATCCGGCACTTCGTCTAGTACTCCATCCGACACTCCGTCCTGCACTAAAAGTATTTGTGATTTGGCAGTTATCATATCGGTGGTCAGCGATGGGAGAATCAGAGACATGTGTTTTCTTTGTGCTCATGGCCTCCAGCTACTGAGCTTCTAACAACTCACATCGAGTTGTTATGCTGGGCGATTATTGGCTCACCTTGTTTCTAGAAGCCATCGACAGTTAAGACACATTGAATGTGATTTATTGTTTTTAGAGGAGGTCGACCCTTCTAGTGGTTGACCTCTCAGCATGTAAACTCTATAAATACCACATCAGTGGTCAGACAAATAGTTAGGAGAGAAAAAGGATAATTCAACTCTGTTTTGTCATTTTCAGACAGATTTTGCTAAAACTGTGTAAAAATGTGTTTTTATTTAATGTTGAAATTGTGTTTCTTGAGCTCATGATTTATCATTGAGGAGTAGCCAAGACCTACTAGGGGGGGGGGCACCAACAATCTGGGTGAATATTTAGTCAATTATCTTGTGAATTTATATAGTGTAATCATCATTCCTTTTATTTCTTGTTTATGAGTTTTATTATGTTTATTTATTGTGTAAATTGTTGTTCATAATTTAATTCCTTTAGTTCAGTTTTGCAAGTTATTATGGAGGCTAGTGTTAATATGCAATGACCTTTTAATTGATAGGAAATAAACTTGCAAGTTTTAGATACTAACCCTTGTGTATAATTAGATGATAGCTAGATTTTCTTTATGCTAAAATAGAGTTTAAAAACAGAGCCAAAACATAATAGTTAGTTTATGGTTTCTTTGGCAAGCTTCGGTGGATGGATAGTTGTCAATTTTATTTTTCATCTCTAGTTTGCTTATCTAACTTGCTATGTAGTTTTGCTTATTTAGTTATTATTTAATTTGCTTATGTATTTTCTTGTCATATGCCGAAATAGAATTAGGATTTAAGTTATGTCTTTATGAGTATTTTCCATTTGCAATTTAATTTGTTAAAATAGGATTAGTTTAGTTTACTTTATGCAATTTCCTTTTCTAGATCTAGGTTGCAATTTTAATTCGAAGTTGATTATTGAGTTTAGTTTTCAGTTATGAATCTAAGTAGTATGAATTTTCTTAATTAGCATAGAATGCAATTGAATTAAATAGAATATTGTTTTGTATTGTTGATGATTAATGCATGGATTGAATAATCACATGGATATGCAGGGTAGTTGATGTTGCTTCTATAATGGCTAAATTCTCATTGGATTGTATAATTCACATTTTCACTTTGCTATCGAAGTCAATATTGAGTTTATCCCTCTTGAGTTATCGTTAATTGTTAAATTCCATCATGATATTATAAGACACCAAAGATATAACCATCAACACTATATTTGAGTTTTCTTGCTTTGGTAGATTAGAGAATAGTTTTCTTTCTTTGGTATATTAAAGAATAGTTTATTTTCGTAGATTAAAGAATAGTTGTTGACTAATTTTATTGTCATGATGCTTTGAATTTAGTAGGTTAAGTTTTCCTTTTATAAATTAGAAGTAATTGTTAAGTTTAATTTAAGAATAGAGTTCACTTGCTTATTACCTTGATTATTTTTTTATTGAGTAATCTTGATTAGTTTACTTGTTGTAGAAGTTATCATAGGTTAGTTAGTTGATTGCTTGCGTGTTACTTGCTTTGATAGGGTAGTTGCTTTCTTGTTTATTTGCTTTAATAGGATAGTTTCTTATTGAATTTGAGTAGGTTAATTAAAGTAGTTTGATTTTATTATTGCTCATTAGATAGATTAAATAGATAGTTTGCTTTTTCTTATTGTCATGATTAAGTTAATTTCTTTAAGTAGGGTTTTCATTTTATTTCTTGGGACTATCCATCGATCCTTTGTTCAAAAGTTACTTAGGGTATATACTTTAAGTTTATTAATAGGGTTTGATCAATAATAGGGTTTGAACATTAATATCCTTTGCCTGAATAGATTAGTTCTTAGATATCCCATTTCCTTAGTTAGACTATACTACCTCTAGCCTTTCTGCCTTGGCACATATAGTGCTACAACTCTAAGTTTCCTTACCCCGGTTTGACAATTTAATTGAGGGTTTTTAGTGTGTTTTTAGTGCATATAGAACACCCATCAAACACATATTAAAACTCTTTTAGGACTGCATAATATTCAATATTTGACACCTTATCTTTAGGTGTCTCTTCCATATGAGCTACAAATATTTGACACCCTTTTCTGTAACATTTATTCAGCTACAATGCTGAAATTTATCTGATGGTTACTGCCTTGGGAATTCCCTGCACTTTCCTTAGGTTCCCCTCCTCATCCAAGCAATTAAATACCTTGTTATGACAGTCTAGGATAGCATGATGTTGGTCCAACCAATCCATCCCAATTAGACAGTCATAGGAACCTAAAGGCAATATGTTCAAATATTCCCTTATGTTCATTCCATTCATGTCCATAAGAAATGATTTAACGATATCATTAACTTTCCTTTTGGATCTGGTAGCTAGTTGTACCAACCAATATTTTCCATGCTTGCTTCTTGGAACATGCAAACTTTCCACCATCTTAGGATCTATATAACTATGAATAGCTCTTGAATAAATTAAAATAGCAATGGTTTGGTTGTTGATCATACCTTCCACTTCAATCATATGTGACTGATACTCTACTTGCTTGTTGTCCAGGGCTGCATAGATCCTTGGTAAATTTATGACCATGTCCTCGATTGTTTCATTTTGTTGTACATTGTGAAGAGTCCTCACTTTTTCACCTCCGTGACGACAATCTCTAAACATATGATCTCCTTTACAACACCAAAATTGAATAGGTGGCTACCTTGGCCTTTGACCTCTAGCCTCAATAATTCTAGGTTCTCTAGAGGTTGGCTGTCCCTGAGGATTATTTCTGAAGAATGGTGGCTTAGTCCCCTTCTTCCTCTGATCCATTTTGAATTTATTTTTGTCTTCCCCAAGCTTTTTGGAAAGTTGGCCTTTCTTTTTGTTGATCATATAGGCATTTATCTTTCCTTATGGTCTCCTCCAATATTTTTGGATCATCATATTGTATTTTGTCACTAAAGAATGATGGAAATCCACTCAAATACCCTTGAATATTAACTGTCTCATCCTTGATGAAAGAAACATACTTTAGAAGTTCTAAAAACCTTATTTCATATTCATTTATGGCCATACTCCCAATCTCGAGTTTAAAAAACTCTTTCATTGTCTTGTCATAGTATCTCTTAGTCAAGTATTTCTTTTAAAAATACTTATTGAATTCCCTCCAAGTAACATTTTTCTCTTTAATGTGATACTCCCACCACATGGATTCCTTTCCCTTGAGTTGATAGATGGAAATTATTCCTTCTTCATGAGATGAATAATTATGAAATTGAAAATACTTTCTCATGCTCAACAACCATGTCTCTGCATCTTCATCCTTCTTTTTCTCACCATCAAATGTAGGAGGTTTGATTTTTTTCATTTCTCCTCATAGCTCATCCACCCTAGACCTCTTATGCTTCATGACAGGGGATGGACTTGAGCTGTCATGTGCTCTCTTATTGGAATTCCTTAGGGAGTGATGGTGATGTCTGCTAACACTTATGGTTCTTCTTTTCTCATCAGGAGACCTGTGACTTCCTGATTTGCTTGATCCACTCTCCTTATCCAATTTTTTTTCTATTTGGTTCAAGCTCTGCATCAACTTCATGTTGAAGTCCTCCCGTTGCTCCTTGGCTCTCATAATCCTTTCATTATCATCTTTATGGCTTTGGACATCCTTCTGCAAATTTATAATGGTCTCTACCATATTCATGTTTTCATCCCTTTCTTCTCCATGTCCATTGGAGTTTGTTCCTTCAATGCCCAAATGGACATCCATTCCTCTGATCTCATATTCATGGATGCAAGTCCCTTGTGAATATTCCATTCCTATGGACTTTGTGATGATCCTAATCTGATCTATTTTTTGTTAACTCTGCAAAATGTGCAGCCAACAAAACTTTGTTAAGTTAACTGACTCAAGAATTTCATGAAAAATATGAACCATTTTGGTTCAATAATATATCAAAATTATTTATTCTGATTTCCAGAAAAATTAAATTCCTAGATCAATTTTCTAGGTGAATAATTATATTCTAATGTCCAACACCTTTCCAATGCTTGCTTCCATGCTCAATTATGAGTCTTGAGCATAAAGTTATGGTTATTTAAAAATTGTCCATTAATTTTTCTGTTCACTCTTCAACTTGGTGCAATTATGCGCTGTAATTATGCATTTTTGCACCTACTTCATTGGATTTTTAGTATGATCTTAATTGGGTTTCGTAACATAAATATTTTGGACAGTCTTTCCAAGTTTCACCTTTTTTTAGGTTCTGGGATGCTAGTTACAGCCTGCTGAAGTTCTAGGCCAATTCATGTTTCTGGTCTGGAATGTTATAAGTACCTTCTTTTCCATCTTAAACATTTTTAACATGCCTAGAAATTTAATTAAGCTCTAGGAATGTCTTCTATGGTTCAATATATTTCCAATGACTTCTCCTGCACCTAAATCTGACTCCAGAGAAGAAAGTTATGGCTCTTCGAAGTTAGTTGGGTCTTAAAATTTACCCTCCACTGGTTGTCCTGTAACTTCTTCATAAAATATATGTTTGACGAATGGTTTACACCATTAAAAAGATCTCTTCGAGATATTTTATTTGATATGTAGAGACAAAGTGTATCTTGGTACAGTCTTTTCTCTTGGTTTTTGAGTAACTAAAAACGATGTTAAGGGCCTTAAAAACGTGCTGCAAAAAGATGGCATTCAAACAGTATAAAATGTCGTGGAAATTTGTTGGTTTTCTGTTATTGTAGACCATCCAAACGACTTTGCATAGAAAAATTTGAACATTTAGCTCATGCTTCGTGCACTTATAATCAATGTGGATCACCTCTCGGTCACACCAATAACTGGTGCACACTACTTTTGTGTCGTGCACCAATATCCACCGTGCACAATTTTGGTTCTTGCACTAATACCTTTTGCGTGCAATTTTTTTGTGTTGCACCCATTTTGTGTCACGTGCTAATATTTCACACACATTTCACTCTACGTGCTGCACCATGCCAAAGTTTAGTACACCCCCACCGCACACCAATACTCTACACGCACCATTAATTAAACTATCGCGCGACAGCATAAACCCACATTGCGCGCGCACCAACAAAATTCTTATGTGCTCTGCCAATACTGCGCACACCACGTGCACCATTATTATGCATGTGCACATCACATTCTAGTATTACACACGCGTCACTCAATTTGCACTGCACAATGTTAAATTTAGCGCGCACACCCACACGCCAATATTTTTCCGCGTAGTGCCAAATTTTAGCGTGTGCACCCACACATTAATATTTTTCCGCACAGTGCCAAATTTTAGCACACACACCCACATGCCAATATTTTTCCGCGCAACGCAAAATTTTAGTGCACACCCACACGCCAAATTTTACCACACAACACCAAATTTTAGCACGTGAAGCTGCACGCCAATATTTTTCTGTGCCGCGCCAGATTTTAGTGCGTGCACTCGCACACCAATATTTTTCCACGCAGCACAAAATTTTAGTGCATGTGCACCCACACCAATATTTTTCGTGCGGCGCCAAATTTTAGTGTGCGCACCAGCACACCAATATTTTTTCACGCAATGCAAAATTTTAGCGCGCGCGCCCCCATGCCAATAGTTTTCTGTGCGGCACCAAATTTTAGCGTACGCACCAGTACACCAATATTTCTCCACATATCACAAGATTTTCACTACGCATCATGCATTTTTAGTGCTCCCATCTACACACATTCATTTTTATGCGCATCGATTCCTAGTGAATTCCGCTGCATAAATTGGGGCTTTTGCCTAACTTTTTACCAATTTTTACCGTAGACATTCTGTAACTATGAAATTTGTTCAATTTCACCCCGATAAAACCAATTCAACCTCTGCAACAACAAATCGTTGTCGGTTGAAATTTCTAGAATGATTTTTTTTCCCACACTCAATTCACGAATTGAGAATTTTAATCAATTAATCACGCTCCATCTGGCATGGCTTAACTGTAACTTCAAATTCGACCAATTATAGGTCTGAATTTTCTAGAATAGATATTAAATCAAAAATATATCAACACTTGGCCAAATTTCTCAATTTTCCCATGAATTTAACAACAAAAATTGGGGCTTTTTCACAATTCCACGCAATTGCTTCTAATTTTTACTATGGATGCTCTGTAACTTGAAATTTGGCCACTTCGAAATCAATTCTCTGTGAATTTTTCTTCAACTCAACTTGCTCATCCCATAGGCTCAATGTTGAATATTGAAGCTCTAATACCATATTGTAACATCCCTGGCCACCCAGGTCGGGCCATGATACTCCAAAAAACATTTTCATTCTTTGATACCATACTGTAACATACCCAGCATCCAACTAAGTTATTCCACATAAATTTTTAGAACTGCATGCAATTAAAACATATACACACAAAACTCTTGCAGAACTTTATATATAAAACATAAACATACAAATACATTATGAAAATGCACAGATTCATACTGAAATAATAGTAAACATATACATGCAGCATATACAGGCAATACCCATAAATATAAAGACAGTGATAAACCACACATAGGATAAACCCATAAAACTAAATGCATAAATAATAATGCAACATGTAATTTAAGACACAATTGAGACTTATCTTGGTAAGAATATCACCAACTGCATGCAAAACTTCCACGAACCTCCCAGCCTTATACCACATTGCTCATCACTCTCAGCAGTGGGTCACCCTCGATCTAGAACTAAACTCCACCCAGGTAAAGGGATTCCTAACCAGGCTGATGTATCTCATACAACAGAAAAGACTCTGTCACAGGTGTCACTCAAACTAATAGCCTGCAGTCCCTCATTCCCCACATTCTTGTCCCACCCCGGGAATTTTACCCCTTCTCTCCTCAGCATTCCCTCGGCTTCCCCACTTCCCTTCTAGGGCTTCAGCAACAAGCCGGATAAGAAATCTCAGAGCCCTGTAGTTGTAGTTTATCACATTTGGGAAATCAATTCCCAACAATTCTCTCACCCAGAGAGAAATTTCTCATGGGCCTGGAAACGTGCATCTTTAGTATCCCATAGGCCTGACAACCCGCTTCTTCAATCCAACTAACAAGCTAACCACGTACAAAAACAGGTATGGTTATGGATATGGTACTGGTTCGATTACATATATAGGTATAGGGAGGTACAGAGGACAACTCAATGAGTGTGTCAATGATGATGGAATGATTAATGGATTATGGAAAAATGAACTAAGTCCAAAATATATGTATGCATGTTCCCAACTTGACATTTTTCATGTTGGGAGCTACTTTGGGCCACTTGTCCCCATCCTTAGAACTTAGGATAAAATGATTATCCATACTTTATACTTTAAGGAATGTTAATATAATATTCCTTTTTGGATTAATCTCCCTATATTAGCCCCTTTTCCTTAACTTTTATCCCCCCCTTTCCCTAGCTAGTGGAGTTTAGTCCCCCATACTGTTTTATCATGGTTGGTCTGTGTGCAACGATGTATTTTATATTAATTATGAGACATATACATAAATAGGCTCACTGGCCTTTAACATCTAGGTTCTCCGGCCTAATCATCACATAAGCCTTCTGGCTTCTAATAAACTGGCTCACCAGCCTATAAAACACAACATATACACAAAGGATCCCTGGCCTCAAAATTGCACGCACTTAAGTTTGTGCACACTTCATCATTTTACTGCGTAGTACATGTGCACACTATAACATGGAAGGTGCATACAAAAATGATATCAAACAACTCACCAACTTACATACATTTTTATTTACATTTACAATTGGGTTCGGCCTAGGGGTATTACATCAACATCTCCTGAATTGGAAAAAAAATCATTCAAATATTCATCATTATTGAATACTTGAAGTTATTCCTGGTTGTCAGGAACAAAGCGCCTAGAAATGATTTTAACCTAAAAGGTATTCTTATCCTGCAAATCATCTGGATTGAAAAATAATGCAACAACTACCAAAGAATGTTCCTGTTGATTCCTTTCTCTTAGGATGAAAGATAAATTTAATGAACTAAATGGTTCCATCAACTCATTTACTCTTTTAGCATACATTTTTAGCCTTTCTTTCTTGATTTTTTACTTTTGAGTAACATGATTTATAACTAGCTCATAATCCCCAGTTATAATCAAATGTTCAATTTTCATCTCCAAATCCAAGCTCATCCCTTGGATCAGTGCCTCATATTCAACTTCATTATTTGTGTAGGGAAATTTTATCATGATAGCATGTGGATGTATAATTTTATCACGGCTCTTAAATATAACTCCAACACCATTCCTAGAACTTGAACATGTGCCTTCAAAAGACATTCTCCAATATCCTTTGAATGAATTCTCCTCCTGATTTTTTTAAATATCACCATGTTCTTGGTCCAACACGACATAATTTCGCATGCCAGCATCAACATATCCTTGCCTCAATTTATTATCTTTCTATTTTAAAGATAAAGGTTTCCTTGGTTCTCATGGAAATCGCATAATTTTTCCTTCATTATTTGGTAACATCATGCAACTCCCATCATTCATGATGTACCCCCCTATCATTGCAGGCCAATCCCTTCTGAGAACTACTCCATAAGATGGAGGAATATCAACAAGTGTAGTTGTGAAAACAATTGTAATATGTGGAGAAGCAATAATCCAAGCATATAAATTTTCGATTTCTCCATATGTAGGGACTTTTTTGGAGTATATGGCATAAATACTTTCACTAGTTTCATAATATTTCATGCAACCCATCCCTAGTTCTTCAATTACTAACAATGGCATGATGTTATTTGAAGCTCATGTATCAACCATGCAATTATGAAGAATAACATCATGATTTTCTATTGAGATAGAGAAAGGTGGGACCTTACCTTTCATTCTAATTAAATTACATTGTTTTTGTGTTGAACCAGATGCAACAACTTCCATTCTATGAATTGGTTCATCTAAAACTTTAAGGACATTTTTCCTTTGTTGGGGAATTTTCACAACTTCCATAAATGGAAAAGTAATTCTCAATTTTGAAAGATCATATATTATATTATAGTTCATCTCAGAAGAATTCTTTGACTAATTCACAATCAATTGTTGCTTATTTCTTTCTGGTCCACTTGACCTCACTTTTTCTCTTTCTTTGTCCACAATTTATTTTTATTTTTCTAAATTATCCTCTGTTTTTTGTTTTATTTTCTTGTGCTCTTGTCTGCACAAAATTATCTTGCGAGATATTTTTTTCTTCATTTTCTTCAAATATATACATGGATGACTCGCATTCTTCCGTCTGTACAAATTCATGAATTTCTTCTTGAATATAATCAAAATCTTGATTAAATATTGATCCTAAAAATCATCTTATATTATTACAACATATGGATTTGTTTTTCTTGGTTCTCTATGTCTATAATCATCAGTGGTACCTGTTGATGTTTGGAAAACATCGGGAAGACATTCTCCCAGATTAATAATTAATAATATAATGATTAATAATATTATTATTAATAACAATAAGTAGTAGTCATTATAATTATTAGAGATACATCCTTTCATCGATGGTCACCATATGTGCCTTTAGGTTCTTTATATATTTTGCACATACATCATCGTAATACCAAACCAGTCATGAATATCACATACATCATATAGAATCCATCATAGAATTTATCACATCATCTCATATACAATATTATCTCATATAATATCTTATATAAAAATTCAACATGGTATCAAAGCCTAGGAAAATGAGAGTAGAGTAAAATGTTGGGAGTGTTAAATTTATGGGGTTGTTACAATTTCTATGTACAACATATTTATGTTTTACACCTACCTAATTTATAGAAAGAATTCCATAAATTATGGTGGCCATTAATTTCTAGTAAAAATGTCTAATTACCTAAATATGAAGAATGTACTTGATCCGGATTATTTTCAGCACGAAATGAGAGTGGAGATATAATAAATAATTGTATAGAGATGTATCATATATCCAATAATATAACATAGATTTATTAGAGATATAACCATAAACACAGAGATAAATTAATACATAATTTCTATTAATGAGTGAAATGTACAAGATTGCAAAATACATAGTAAAAGACTCGCTATAATGGTGGCATCTTATCTCTGAGAAGAGATGTGACGGCTACTCACATTTGAAAGAAGATGATTTTAAAATGAGGACCCAAATGCCTTTTGTCATAAAGAAAATCCAAAATCCTAACCTTGGAAGATGAAAATCCAATAGTTTTGTGGACCCTGTTTTGGGTGGTTTGGTATATCAACTTCTCGTGGGCGTAACTTTGGCATATGATCTTTGTTTGGGGTGCACGATATCTCGTTAGAAAGGTATCATTGAGGAGATTCATTTTGGGGGCTTGTTGGTTTTTTATTATCTACTATTATATTAGTCTTACCCTCACATATTGACCATGGTTCAGATTTAGTAAGCTTCCCAACAAAATCCCTGTAAAACTATCATCCCTCTGGTAAACTAGAAGGAAATGCAGTACCGAGAGTGTACTGTGCAGTATCACCTGAGATAGATCTATGGGTGGCTGCAGTACTCAGGTGTTTTCAAGCTGATACTGAACAAGATATGTGGTTGTGCGTCGTAAACTTTATTCATTCAATCCCATATCTAGTTATAACATTCATTTGATGCATGCATGTAAAATACTAGATCTACTTAGTTCTTCATTTATCTAACATTCATCAATTAATCATACATAAAGATGCATTCATTCATTCAATTAACATAGTATTATTGTGGTTCACCCCCTCCTTGGCTACACCCAGAAAGATTTGGATCTCGAGCTTTATTATAGGTTAGAAAGATATCACGCCGCATGTGATTACAATATTAGTTCTTGCTCTCTAACATAGGCTACTTGATCCCTTCAAGGCTGAATATATCACACTAGGATCCTCAACCTATTATCTAACCCTTGGGATCGAGTCACTCACTCCTTCTCCAGCTCACCAACTTAATGACTCATACAGTTCTTACAATTCTCTTCCTCTCTATCGGGACTCCCTCCTCCCTCTGTATATCCTCTCTATCTCCCCTACTCATTTTCCTCCTTACATTACCTAAGTACTACTTATTTATATCCTTGGCTCACCATCCATTAGAATGAATTACAAAAACCCTAACCCTAGTGTCGTTAGGTCTTTCCTGCATGTGCGCTTTTCCTTCTTCTCTTACACGTGCTACTTTTCCTTCCAATTGTCTTCTGCATGCTTTTCCTCCAAAAATATCCTTTCTTCCTAGCTAGGCCTACATCCAACAAGTCCCCCAACACTGACATGTGGCTCGTCCTGAGCCACCTAGACCTTGCGCACCTCTTTGATCTCTCTTTCGAGATCCTGGAACATCTCTGTGAGTTCCTTTTCTTGTGTTTGATTGTGCACGGTCTTCTCCCTGAGTGCATCCAATACCTGTACTGCAATATTGTCATTGATCATCTCTACGCACTCTACCTGAGTTTGTGCCATGTTCCTCTATGCATCTTCCGCCTGTGCAATGACCTTTTTTGACCTCTCTTGTAGTGATTCCATTTGAGCTTGGTGCTCCTTCTTCTGTGTCTGCGTGGCTATGAGTTCCACATGCATATTCTTCATATCCTATGCTCCTTTGACACACTCCATAATCAGTATTATCCTTTTCCTCTGCTTGAGGTCCTGGATAGATGTGCTTATCCTTTCTTCCTTCTGATCCCACTGTTGGACCTATTGATTCTATTCCAACTTTTTCCATAGTTGTGTTTCCTTCTCGAACAATTCAGCCATTGCATGGACTTGTCACTCCA
>ML876960.1:14403-32489 GCA_009831015.1 Picea engelmannii
CCTTTTGAGAAACCTTCATCATTTCTCTTTTTCTTATGAGGACATTTATTAGCAAAATGACCAATACCATTACAATTAAAACAAATTAAAGGAACCTTACCTATGTACCTACCGTTGGTTTCCTTATTTAGTCTTTTGATGAAGTTGTCCACTTCTTCATCATATTTTGAGATGTCGTTGTTGCTGCTATATTCTTCTTGTTCCTTTTTCTTTTTCTTTGATCTTTTGGATGCTTTGAAGGCTATTTCTTTTACATCTAGATTTTATTGTTCATTTCTCATCTCATATGATGTGAAGATTCCATGCAGTTCATCCATGCTTATTGAGTTTAGATCTGATCTTTCTTCTAGTGCTGATATCTTAGGGTTAAATCTCATAGGAAGAGATCTTCGTACCTTTTCAACAATTACATATTATTCTATTTCTTCTCCCAATCCTATGATTGCATTCATTTTTTCATCGACTCGTAAGAAGTAGGTTGTGATATCTTCATCTTCATTCATTTTTAGTTGTTTGAAATGACCTCTGTAAGTTTGAATGTTTGCTTCTCTGACTTTTGAATCTCCGTCATAAATATTTCGAAGCTTTTCCCAAATCTCTTTAGCAGATTTACAATGTGCAACTTTGGTGAATACTCTATCACTGAGACCATTCAAAAGTGAAATTATGGATTTGGAATTATTCTCACTGAGTTTCACTACTTTGTCATTTCTTGGTGGAACTGCTAGTGCTGTGTATCCATACACAATTGATTGCCAAAATTGAAATCCATGTGCCTGTATATATGCCTTCATCCTTATGCTCCAAAAAGAATAATTTTGTCCATCAAACCGTGGTATTCCATTTTTATATGTGTTGGTACACTCCATGATCTACCTTTTTGAAGGAACCTGCTCTGATACCAATTGTTGGATTATTGAGAGGGGGGGTGAATCAGTAATAGCATAATTATAATCCCTTTTCTTCAAATGTTATATCAATGTAGAATTATTATCCAATAATGAACAATAAGAAATAAAAAAGCACACACATACATAGTACACCAGTTTTTTACTTGGAAACCCAAATCGGGATAAAACCATGGAATGTATTTTTTTTATATGTATTGAAGAATTACATTCATTGGAAGCACCAACTTCCTTTGTTTTCCAGCTGCAACTAGAAGGAGGCTCCAACCCCCCAGTTTCTTAGGCTACAACTTGAACGAAGCTCCAACTCCCCAATTCTCTAGCTACACCCAGAAGGAGGCTACAACCCCCAATGTTCTCTGGCTACAACTGGAAGGTGGCTACAACCACCTGTCCTTGCCCCGTCCTTCCACCCTGAAGTAGGAGTAGAATGATGGAACCACTGTCACACTATCACTTTGAGATATGCCACTGTAAACCTGTACCAATAAATCTGAACCATGCATCAACCATGCATCAACTTATACCTCAACCTGTAATCAACCTGTACCATAAACAAGTGCATCAACCATGCACCAACCTGTAATCAACCTGTACCATAAACAAGTGCATCCAACCATGTACCAAGTATGTACCAATCATGTGTCAACTACTCATCAACTATGACTCATCAATATATACCAACATCATCAACTATACACCTCATGTATGTGCGCCAACTCATCAAATACTTGTCTCAACCATGTACTCAACATGTACCACAACCAAAATCCCTCATCAATTTCATCATACAAATATGATTTGTAGCTCTATAATAGACCTAGTGTATATCATCACATTCCTACAAACCTTTCTTAACTTTAAAAACAAGAGACTATCATTTTCATCAAACTTTTCTTTAGTCCCACATGCCTAGTTTTGTATTAGTCAACAACCCTAACTTGAAGTAATCATAACTTTGAACCTGTAATGCATAAAGATATAAAACTAATACACAATGTTATTTTGTGTGTTTTATTAAATTCCTCCAAGTGTCGCTACTTGGAACCTCTGAGAAAATGAGTTATAGAAAAAATGGCATACCTTGCCGAATTCTGGCTTATTCTAGAGAGTGACATTGTAGAGAATTCTTGGCACACAATATTTGATTATTCGATCTGAAACTGTTACAAAGAATACTAAAGGCTGTACTATAATCAAAAAAATTATTCTCACTAAATTTGGATTTTTTATGAAGAAGTTATGACGTTTTTACCCGAAACACCTCATTTTGACTAGTTTTAGGACTTGCCACAAACCCTATTTTCCGCGGAGTGTAACTCCCAAAATAAAATGAAAAACAAGATGAATTTTTTACCACATATACTTGGATATGTTTTCTCACTTTCATATCATTTTCATGGTCTGAATCATTATAGAAAAAAGGTTATAGCAAAAATGGTGAGATGACCTGTAAATATCATACCTTAGAAAGCATCATCAAAATAATTTATCCTTCCTTTAATTTCGGCCCTCTTTTCTTCACCTTCACTCAGAATTCCTGTTTAGACATCCTTGGTTACCTTAGACGCATATAGATATTCAATATTCTCAAGTTGGATTGAAATTAGAGAGCCTTGACTCTTATTTATACTCTCCAAGTAGCTTCTTTAAAAACATCTTCTAGGTCACTTGGCCCACATTCCTTATTTTAGGGTTGGGTCCACTTCTAACTTCTTTATTAAATTTATTATTGAAATAATTTATTTTGTATTCACTTTGAATTATAATACACTCATCACTTCACTTTATTATTTATGTTTTAAAATCTCTTAAACCACTTTGACTACTTTGACCTTATGGGGCTTCTAGATGACATATGATGGTCCTCCAACTTCGTAAAGACATAACTCTCAAACCGTGAGGAGTTATGTGAAGTTATACATACCACCAGAAATTACATGACATGTACTATCCATATAGATTAGTATTATCTAAAAATATATCATAACTCATACTGTTACCCATCAACCAAACTTGGGTCTTTTACCCAAACCTGGGGTCTCCAACTTCTCATGGCCATAACTCTCTAACCGTGAGGAATTATGTGATGTTCCACATACCACCGAAAATGACATGACAAGCACTATCCATCTAGTTTATTTTCCCTAAAAATTTAAGTTTCCTTCATCTCATTATTCCACAATTAAGCATGGATTCTCTTACTCCACAAAGCATCTTCCTGTGAGGGAATTCACCGTAAGGGGACCACTTTGGAGTTCATCCATGTTAACTTCTTATAAAACATGAAAAAACAATAATGAGTCATATTTATATCAAACAATATTGGGTCCATTACCCAAACCTTTGTGCTATGGGGGTTTCTTCAAGGGTTGACATCAATGACAACCAACCTTAATCAACATGAGTCACTAATGATGTTTTGGAAGCTGGATTTTGCATTGAGAGTGGAGTCGCTAGTGAAAATTTAAATTTTTGGATTCTTCTACTAGTGGAATCACCTTCAAACTGATTTTTTGATGTGTGGAGTTGCTAGAGAAGGAATACAACCAATATGTGCCTAAGTGTCTTCTTCTCTCAGACCCTAGAACTCAACTATGTCATTCTTTCCCAGCGAAGATTTTTCAATTTCGTCCCCAACAACGGGGCCAAAATGTTAGCACTCTATAAATTTTGTTTGGCTGATAGACAAACATCATAGGTAAGTGTTTCAACCATATTTCATGTCACTTGATATTTATTTGATAATCAACGGCTATATTTGGTTTGTTTTGGGGGGTTTTTATAAAGTTGTTGGCCAAGAAGAGGAGGGACACTCAGGGCTATGGATTCAAAATTCTGAAAATGAATGAAAACATTAACTAGCCAATAAAACTCTGCAGGGGATAAAGTCTAAATGAGGAAATGAATCTAAGTTGTAAATAATATTTACAGAGTGTAAGAGGAAAGACGAAAAACAAGTAACTGCATCAGAGCATTAATAAAATGAATTCTTAATTAGTTAGGAAAAAATACACACATTTTAAATTTCTTAAGCCAAGAGCATCACAAGATGAATTCTAGGCCTTTAACTAATTTAAACAGATGAAAATGTAAATGGAATTAAAGAACACATGAAATACAAACATTGAAGGAAGACAAAACTCATATCATAACCATTAGAATATTTTCATAAATAGTTCAAAATGCTTCTTCATATGTATTCAATTCAGTCCCAAAAAATTTACAATAGAGTCCAGAACCACCAAAATTATTCCCTTGCATTTATGCCTATCATTAATACACTCAGAACCTCTGACACTTATACAATTTGAGTTCCTTCAGTGTGCAACCGGTTACAATAACTAAAATGAAATATTTCAGCTTCTGCAATGATTAAAAATGACAGTTTTCAAAAAAAGCATTTCATGATCCCTGCATATTCCTCTGACACTCCAGCTCCTTCCTCTGCCAGGTTCTCTTTGAAATGTCACTCATAATATTTCAAATATAATTTCATTTATCCATATTCTCATTGAACACTTGGGAATAATATATTCGAAATAAAAATAATTACCAAATATTTTATATCCTGTAGAATTAAATTTCCATAGCTGTGAAAAAACATTTATTGTGTGTTTTTTCCAATTTACTGTCTTTGGTAAAATACCTTTTATCTTCTTCTTTTACTTTTGTAAATATTTGTATAAAGAATTATCCAAGTATTCGTTCAAGTGCATCTTCCCATTTAAATATTTTTTATGGAAATAAACATTAATTTCTTTAATTTGTAAAGCTTGCCTTCGTAAAACCTTTTCACCATGAGGAGGAATTTCATTCATTAGAAATTTCATATTTGTTGTTGAAATGCACTCCTGGAAAAATGCCACACATTAAACATATGATAAATGGTGCATTTATTACATTGGGCTTGGGCTGGAGTGGTTTAATCCAAACTGGTTTTACCTCTCATGTGCTCCATGTAAAAACACGTGTCCACCAAATAAACTACGATAGTTTTTCCTAGCCCGCCTTCACATAATTAACCTCCTCGCTATTTCAATCCCTGATATGTATGTGTGCCCTCCATCTAATCTTTGATTTTTCCAGATTATAAATTGATATTTTTTCCCATGATTTGATGTGATTTCATAAATTAAATATTGGATTAAATATTAATATAACTATTTTAATATAAAAATATTTATATTAATAATAATAAACCCTTTTTCTATTTTCTAAGGACTTTAGGAATATGAGGCTTAATACAAGACTTTGTGGATGGGATAAGGGTGATTAATGAAATGAATACTTTTTATTTTCAATGGGAAAATGAAAATAAGGGTAAAAATGAATGAAGTGAAGAAACCATGGGATTTAGATAAGAATTTAGACTAGATATAGGTTTGGGATATTTGCCAAATTTTTGGTTGATGGAGGACATGAATATTTTATATGATTAGTTAAGTGAAGGATTTAGGTGATCAGATCTTGACAGAGCTAATGAAAAAGTTTGAAATATGAGTGGAAAAATAACACAAGGACAAGATGCATTGGGAAAAATTAATGCAAATTAGCAGGTGATCTACGGTCTGTCGAGTCTCATCAACTTTCGATATCGGGGGTTGGAAAAAATGATTTTGGGTAGACCAATTTTCACCTCGATGTGCCTCTGAGGGTGCCACATGTCAACGAATGAAACCACGGTATTTTTCCACAACCCACCTTCGCATAATTCATACTATTTTGTCGCATGATATGTACCTTAGTTGTTGATCTGAGCTATTTTAATATTTACTTTCTCTTGGGGACTACCTTTTACACCTCCGCCATATTTTTCCATATGCCACCATATGTGACCTTATCCCCCAAACTATCATGATTCCATAGCAATGTAGCTCTTCGCTAAATTTTTGAGACTTGGATCCTATCTAGAAATTGTTATGGTGATAACATTGCTGACACTTTTGATATCTCTCCTCCTGATATTATCTTACTCCTTTCTTTACAAAATTCAATCTTGTACTCACTCTCATATATCCCTTTCCTATGATCTATAGACAAAACAAGCTCTGATACCACTTCTAGTGCAAATCCCCTTCTCTCCAAAGGGTCACTTGACCTCCGAGTGTTGGATCATTCACAACACTGAGTCAAAGTGATGCCTTGGATCCCTGCTGCACCCGAAACAATTCTACTTACACACAGGTCTCTTCCTCAAGTGACCATAGCTATGACCATGGGTCTATATCCTCGCAACTCAGAATTAGAGGATATCCCAAACTCTCCCTTCTCTTCTTCCCAAAATGTGTTGTTTTGAACCACCGAACTCTTGCCACGCATCTCCTCAGATTCCCCACCCCACAAGGGTTTGGGTTTTGTGACTTAGTGAAACTTCAAGTCTCTCACTACGAAAATTTGGGCTCTCGATTCCCGAACTCCTTAATCCACTGCCACGTATTCCTCCTGCATTCAATGGCTAGGATTTAGATTAGGACTTCAAAATTCATGATTTTGCTTCATCAAGTCTTCAAACTTGCCAAACTGCGAAGTACCAAAACACTCCATGGTTGTCCTCCTCATAGATTTACCAGATCTGATAGTCTAGAATTGTTCAAATCCCTCTAAGAATGAATCTTATTCATTGACTTTCATTGAAGACTTTAGGGACTTTTCTCCTTGGAGATTTCCATCGCTCTCCCTATTGAACTTAACTTACTTGAATTCTCTCTCGATACTTCCTTCTACACTTAGTCAAATATCGATCTGTGCACACCTTGCAATAGATTTTCCTCCACGCTTAACTTCTCCTTGTGGATGGATTCACACTCCTTGTGACTTTCCTCCAAGCACTTCTGTCTCTCATGACTGAAATCAAGCTAGTTCTCCTAACCTTTTGAGTCTTAAAACTCTGTCACGCACTCCTTGTGGATGCTAATGCACTCCTTGCTAACATGGGTTTCACTATCTCTTCTGAGCTTTTGATTTGAAACAAACCCATTCACGCACTCCTTTTAGACACTATGCACACCTTGCACTCGCTAAATGAAGAGAAATAATTGAAACCTATCTACTCCTCACATTGATTCATACAGTCAACAAAGAAAATGCAGTCATGCATTCGATAACAAGAAATAACAGATAATTGAAAAACAAAACAAGGCCTACCATTTACTCATTCAGATAGACAGGAAACAACACACATTTGGGACAATATATTCCTTTGTTATATTCATCCAATTGGAACTTACATACATTCACACAATATTTCTTTGTGTCTCCAAACTCTTAACTTACAATGGCAATCTACACACTAGATTCAGTAACCTCTCCTTGGAAACAATACAATTTTTTATATAAAGAGGTTCTCCTTGAGCCTTCCCTCCAACTTCTCTATGCTTTCTTGATGGAATTGAATGCTATAAAGTACTTAGAACTTATTACAATAAATGTTGACTCAGGCAGATAAGAGAGAAAGCTCCAAATTTGTACTTTGATTTAATTCATTAAAAAAAAATACATCTCCCCATCGATCTCACATGATGGTTCAGCCTCCAGTCATTAAAGATGTTCACTACCCAAAAATGTTTTTCAGATGTTACAATAATACATTGATCTTTTCAAAATTCAAAATGTTTCAAAATATGCTCAAGTGCGCCCAGCTATTTTCCACGCTTGTGATATATTGGTGATACTCCTACATCACTAAACTAGTTTATTTTCTAATCCCCTAAAGAAGATGGTGGTCTAGGTATTTGGGACTTGAAAAAGATAAAATTATCCTGGAGGGAAAAGCTAATTTGGTGATTAATCTCTGGAGGAAACAAATGGTGGGAAAAAGCAATCTGCAATAAGTACCTCTCAAAAGTCAGAAAAAAGATTTCTAGATGTTGTAAACCTTGCTCAATCAGGTTCCCCCATATGGAATTTAATTCGAGCATCAATGTCGCTCATCCAAAACTACCTTAGTTGGAACCCGGGAAACAATAAAGAAATTAACATCTGGGAGGATCACTTCTTAGACAGGGAAATACTCTCTTGTATTCCTACTCTGGACCAGTTCAGGCATTGGCTAACCTCGGATGAAAAAATCACTCGCTTTGATATTTCTAATTGGAATATGAACGTTTCTTGGGAAAAATGGAACTTGGGATAGGTCCCCCCCCTTGCAAATGAGGCCCATCAATTCCTCCTGGTGGTCTCAAGGTCTTCCCCAGTTCACCTTAGTTAAAGGGACAAGATAATTTGGGGATAAGCAGGGTACACAGTGAGGTTGGGATAAAAAAAGGTCCTCTAAGAAAACAAATTTGTAGCCCAAATAGCCTTTCAAAGATAAATATATTCGGTTGGATGTTGGCACATAACAAGATTTTAATAGGATAAAAGTTGAACAAAATAGGTTATATGGGGCCTTTCATATGTTCTCTCTACAACCAAAATCTTGAAATCATTGACCATCTTTTCTTAAATTGATTTTTCACCAAACAAGTGATGCATAGCATCTACTTAGATCTAGTCCCTCAAATATCCTAGCCAACAAGAAGAAAAAGTTTGATTGGAAAATGGGGTAAACACTACAAAGGCTCACTCCATAGGAATCCAAATCTAAGTCGAATCTAGAAGGCCTCAATTAAATTTGTATGCTAACAAATATGACTGGCAAGAAACAAAATAATTTTCAAAGAAAATCTTGTCCCCCCCTTTAGTTTTAGCTCTTGTGATCATCCAGTTGGGGGATTACATCTCATCCAAAAAATTGACAACCCAGGAAGATGGTCCATTGCTAGAAGAATAAGAAGTATGGCTAAATGAAATAAATGTACCTGCACTTCACCCCATCACTTTGCCAAAAAAGTCATCATGCTTGCAGCTTCAAATTTCCCCTCGGGATTTCAAAAATTGGCTAAAGGCCTAAAATAGTCATGTTCTCTATTTTGATGGTGCCTCAAAAGAGAACCCAAGGTAGGCAGGTGAGGGACGGGTTTTTATTATCCCTAGAGGAAAAATATTGCTAAATTACTTGTGGAATTTGGGCATAGCCACCAATAACCTAGTAGAGGCCTATGCAGTCTTCAAAGGACCTCAATTATCCCATGAATGATAGCTCAACCAACTAATTTTTTTAGGGGTCTTCAAGAACATAATTTGGTACTTCATCAAAAGAACAATCCTAAATAACACAAATATGGAAAGGCTCATATAAAGAGTCATAGATATGCTATCTAACATGCACTCTACCTTTTACCATATTTGACCCATAAACAATGGGATAGTAGAGGAACAAGCTAATCTATCTATAGAAAGAGGCCAATGTCATATGGAAGTCCTGGGAAGGCTCTTATTTTTTTCCCCCTCTAATGCATCAACCCCCTTTGACTTTCTCTCCACCTAGCGTCCACTCCCACATGACAATTCAACGAAAAGGAATTATAGGTAAGACAAGCATCACGCTTGGGGGATTTTTGTACTTGAGCATTCTCTGGTTTGTGGGAGCTAGTACACTCTAGTACGTGCATATGGATCTCTTGGTATGCAGTGAGTTCATACTCTATGGGAACCTACTCCAATCGTTACTCCGTGGCTGCCTAGTCTCTACCTCCTTCACCTCTTCATTAATTTCTCTCATGAAGAAGGATTGTGAAGGGATTGAAGCCATGATCCAGAACATGCGGATGCTGGAAGTGCCTTCCGCATCCTCACTAGAGAATCAACCATCCTATAAGAATGCACAGACTCGATTCTTAGGCATAAGAGGAATTCAATATGGACATAGCCCGATTCATTGTCTTTTCCAGCTAAAGAAGAATTCGATAATGCAATGTTTTTCATGGGAAGGGAATTTAAAGAGAAGAGGTAGTCTGAATTCAGCGAACAACTCTGGAAGATGTGGTGAAGCAGTAAAGGAATTAGAAAACAAAGACTGCCCAGGGATCAACATAGTCACTGGTTTTTCCAAAGTCTGCATCAGAGGATGCTTTAGGGATGAAATTGTATGTGTAAATAACAAAAGGCTCCATATAGTTCCCGGTTGCTCCATTGTCAGTTAAGCTAGAGGAGGAGCAGAAAAAGGTGACACTAACAAAGGAAATTACAAAGACCGACACTACAGACGATACATAAAATTCGGTATCAAGAATGATAGCATAGATGAATGTTCCAACAACAAGCATTGGAAGGCTCTAATAGAAATACTATTTGCTAAAATGGATCAATGAACAGGTCATGAGAGGTTGGAGGACGAGTTGGTGGAAGAAAACTTCTCTTCCACACATCAATTGGATTTGTGATTGGACTCCCATAGCTCCACATTACACTTCACTCTCGATACATTGGCATATCACCACACCCTAATCAACTAGCTTCAAGATGAGGTCGACTATCTCAGACATCAAGGGGAAAGAATGGAAGAAATGCATGAAGCCAGAACACACAACTTTACAGAGAAAAGCTAGAATGAGGAGACTTGAAGTAGGGCAGACCCAGTTCTGCCTGACCTGAATGTAGCCCTTGAACCACCGCCAGAAGAAGAATGAGGTCTAGAGGAAGATCATATGTAAGAAGAACAATAATGTTTTCCCTATTTTGTAAAAATGGAGAAAATTAATCTTATCAAGAGATAGGTTTGTTTTGATAAGTCTGATAAAGCTAGTTTATAGCAGTAGAATCTATGGAAAACTCTTTGTAGTAAGCCTTTTATGAAAATTTGTAGCCAGTCTCCTATACCATCACCCTGTTTTGTACTTTTCAACATCGGTCACACCCTTTATATCTATAAAAAAATTCAATTTTTGTAAAAAAAAAAAAATCCACTAAAGAGAACTAGGAACCATGAGGTATTTCCAATATTCAAGGTTTTAAAAAAAAATTGTTGCCCAACAAAATGTAGACACTCTAATAATCTATTCCATAAATAATATTTAATAAAACTCTACTATTTTCAAAACATTGACAAAACATACCTAGGATATGCAACAATATGCACATTTAACTACCTAAGTTGAGTAATCTCATAATCATATTAAGTAATGTGAAATAGTAAACAAGTTCATTAATGATGCATTCATAAATGCAAAGAAGTTAATGTTCAAAATCTCATCTTTTGATTTATAAAAGATGAGAAAAATATAAAAACATCATTGAAATATTGATTATTCCACCACTTTTTAATACAATGACATACTAAATAATAAACATCATTTTTTGTTCAATCTTTATTAATTTATATTTTAAAATAAATACAAAATTGTTTTTCCTTATTCTAAAATGTTTGAACACTATTTTTTACTGTTTAGTATAATGGGAAAACCTATATGTCAATGAAGAGTAGGAAAAAAATAATTCAATATCATATATTGTAAAATTATATCAAAATATTTTTCTTGTTTAGAAATATTATTTTAATAATTATATATTTAAATTATATATGTACCACAAATAACTATGTCCAATAAAATTTCATATAATAAGAAAGCTTATAAAATTTTAAAGCTTATAAAATATTATTGACTTAAAAAAATTATGACTAGCACATTTTATAAAGATCTTTTAAAAGAACAATTTATTATAATTAAATTTAAATATTAAACACTTTATAAAGTATTGGATAAACTAAATTGTTATTGTTTTTTATTTTTCTTTATATTTTAATATTTGCTTCAATTACATTATTGAACTATTGTATTTATCTGGTATGATTTTTTGGTTGAAAAAAAAACTGGTATAGTATTTTTATCTTTTACTTTTACTTTTGGTGTAATGGCGGTATCAATTACACCATTGGATAATGACATAATTATAAATTTAGTGGTTGATTTTGAAATTGACACCATTTACTAAAATTGAATGGTCTTAACCATTTTAACTTTTATTCAAATCAATGCTACCTTCTCATTATTATTTTATTCGCTTTATTTTTTGGCTTTCTGCATTATACTTGTATTCGTTTTCGTTTTTGGATTTTTTCTTTATACTTCTTTCAATTTTTCTTTTTACTTTTATTCATTTTCTTTCTTTGTGTTTTTTGTCTTTTCCATTATGGAAGTGGCCTTTTTTTTTTTTTTTATGGTTGCAAAGAACTCTTTTCTTTATGTTTTTTGTGTTGTTGAGCACTCTGTTTTGTGTCTATGTATGTTTTTAGACTTGCGTTCCTTGTTATATTAGAAAACAAGCTCACGACACCTATTTCGAACACCTTTATGCAACTCAAAATCCCGCAGCAACAGAAGCTGGTGAACAACTGTATGAGCAGATGGGTTATCTGTTGAATCGTAGCCCTATTGAAGCTAGAAACCTATGGAATAGCTCTCCACGGGAGACCTTCCACGAAACCTCGGTAGGAATCAAAAGCTCAAGGTTGTGGAAATTTGAGGAAAGATTTTCACTGGTCTGATTCCATGGGGTCCCTCTTTGGGACGACGTGATATTTCCAATAACGAATTCAAAGGAAAAATACATCTGGCACTCACTCACCACCCAACCTTGTGGCTAGTATTCCTTGAAGACAACATGTTTCATGGGTCTCAGTCTATTGCACAGTTTAAATTATGTTGATCTCTCTCAGATAATCACCTCCTAGGTAATATTTTCATGGATTTCAATACCCTAAAATTATTTCAATACAACAACTCGTTCCTTCCAAAGTTTTTTTCAATACAACAACTCGTTCCTTCCAAAGTTTTTTTCAAGAACATGGCTAGTGCCTTTGTTGGGAAGTCAAGACTATGTGGAATTTAAGCTCCAATTAGATTTGATCAATTAAACGAGTATTGATCGAAAATATAATGCACAGACACACTCAGAAGGAGTAGTCGAGAACACTCCCAACTCAACTCTCCAGTTTTCAGGTACATTTTTATGTTGCTCTCTTTTGTCTACTATGGTAATCCTATAGGAACATTAAACAATAAAATAGTAAATTGATTTATTAAGTAGAAACTACTAGATCCTATCTGTATAAAGTTAATATGGTAATCATATAGGAACATTAAAGAATAGAATATCAAATTGATTTATTAAGTAGAAACTACTAGATCCTATATGTATAAAGTTAAATTGGTTTACTATATCATTTGAGGATTGGTCGTGATAGTATGTTTTAAGAGAGGTGTATGATAGATTTTTATCATATTATAATATAAAAAATATATATCCATGGTAGATTTATTTTTAATATAAAACATGTCAGTATTTTTTTGGTTCAAATTATACACAAAAACCCAATGCCACTACATGATTCCCAATCTCAATGGGCTAAGTAATATGACAACTTACATTTTATCAAACTCAAAAGGTTACAAAATAGGGATTAGAAGGCTCAGAATAGCTATTAGAATATGAAATCTATAGATCCATCGTAGAGTTATTTTTAATATAAACACGTTTGTATTTGTTTGGTTCAAATTACACACAGAAAGTAAACGTCACTATAGGATTCCCATTCTCAACGGGCTAAGGAATATGACGAGTTACAATTTATCTGACTCAAAAGTTTACATAATAGGGATTAAAGGATTGGAATAATGGTGGGGATGTCTGTAATGTGTAACGGAATCATGTATGCCACCTTTCCAATTAATGATTTCATATATCATTATCATATTTTCATGTTAGTTAAGTGAAACATATATACAATAGTAGGATAACTAGCCAACGTTTCTATTTTTCAATGCAATTATTTTTTTCCACGTGATAAGATTCCACGCCCATTTTCTAATCGCCCATTTCTAATGACTTATGTTTGGGTTTCTTTTTTCCTTTGTTTTTATGTTTTTGGTTTTACTAGCGACTAGAGACTCTTTTCTAGAGATTTATGTATACCTCCCAAACAAATTGCAAGAATTTGTTTAGCGTGTGAAGGAGAACTACTGAAAACAAATATGTTATTGGGCAATATATTGACTGTATCGTTTGAGAATCAAAATTTTAGTATTGGTGAGTTATAAACCAAGATATATAATTAAAGAATGAAAATTTATATCTTATAGCTTATTTGAGTTGAGCTTCAAATAAAACGTATAATTCAAATATGGTGTCTTACAATTTCCCCTCTCATGTTTCCCTGGAAGAGGCATGCTTGTAAAAAATATAGTAAGATTCATGCATCTTAGGATATAGGGCTAGAATATATTAGGACCTATTTGGATTAATGATCATGTTTATGATTAATTTATTGAATTAATAGGTAATTAAATCACGAGTAAACTGATGGAAGATAAAGGCTTTTGGAAAAACATTATGAAAATAAATGCGAGTTTTTTAATATTCTTTACAATTTTCTATACTAGTAACTATATGGATTTTTATAATGAAATTAACCATTTCATTTTACTTTAGATTATTTTCAATTTTCAATTTATTGATGTTTAAATAAAGAAAAAACCTAAGTGTAAATTATTCAAATATTGTAAATATGGGCAAGGTTCAAAATTTGACCAATAAAATGAGAGCTAGAGGAGAGAAGGAGAGGGAGGGTGAGGATAAGACAATGGAGGGATATGATGAGGCATAATGGGGGGATAAGGAAGGTGAATAATGAGGGGTTGTGGGGTGTGAGGAGTAGAAGGAGGATGGAGGCATCTATGAGGGTTTACAACTGGAGGAGGTCGGGGTTGTGAATGGAGGAAAAAAGGAAGGAAAAGATGATGAGGGAAGATGGGATGAGAAGGAAGGGAGGACGAATGACTCAGGCAGTTGTGACAACAATGGAGGGTATATTAACCAAGGGGTTCAAATTGGGGTGGATTTGGAGGAGTGGAGGAAAAGGAATAGGGGTTGGGAGGTGTGGGTGAACGAGTATGGAAAAAGGAGGTTGTGGAGCAGTCAGGTGAGTCTAGTGAGGATAAAAAGGGGGACGGATATATGGTATGGTGTAGGGAGAGGAACGTGAAGTGTGGGGTAGAAAGCAGGCATGGGAGAATGTTGAGGGAAAGGAGGTGGGAGATATATAAAGTTGTAAGTATTGGAAATGTGAAGTGTGGGGTATCGAGGAGGAAAGGAATATTGTGGAGGATGAGGAGGTGGGAAAAAGGAAGGATAAGGGGAGGTTAAGTAGGTATATGGGGAAGAGTCGAGGAAGGAAGGGACAAGTTTTTGAGGGAGGAGTGTAGTTCACAAAGTATGAGATATTAGGAGGGTTTTATATAAGGAGGGAAAGATGGAGTGGAGGTAGTAGAATATGTGGTGGTGGAGGAAGAGGACCATTGAGGAGAATGGGGTGGATTTGAAGGAAAAATGTTGCATTGGAGGGAGAAGGGTTAAGAAATGGGGAATGAGACTGAAAATGGGCAAGGGAATTAGGGTGTGTGGGCCAGTAATGGGCATGACGGATAGGACAAGGACAAGGTGTGCTAGGTAGGAGGCAATGGAGGTGAGGAAGGAGGTGAGGAAGTTATGTAGGAAAATGGAAAGGAGGAAGGGACTATGTGTTGTGGGAGGCATGAAGGTTGGGAATGGAGGAGGAGGATGGGGGCATTAGTTGAAGAGTGGAGATGGTAGGGGATGAGGATTATTGTGGAGGATGAAGGAAATGAGGGAGAGGGAGGTTTCATTGGGAAGAGGAAGTGGTGCAATGAGGAGAAATAATATGGGGAGGATTGTATCTAGATCTAAAGGGGTTGTTAGAAGGGGACATTCATAAAATAGACTCGTAGAGGGATAAGGGTGAGAGTGGAAAGCAGGTCAAGGTGGGGAGGCATGGGTTCAGAGGGATTGTAAATTTAGGGGACATGTTAAGCTAGAGGAGAAAGAGACAAGTTGAGAGAGAAGGGATTGATGAGTGGATTTAGAGGGCGATAAGGAAGAGATGGAGGTTTGGAGCACAAGAGGGAAAGGAGTGAAGGGGGAGAAAATTGAGGTGAAGGAGGGAATAAAGTAGGAGGTATGCATATAGTGGGATAGGGGGGTTAGATGAGGGGAGGGAGAGGAAAAGGAAGGAGAGCAAAGAGTGCAATGATAGGAAGAGAGGGAGGGGTGGAGGAGGAATGTGAAAGAGTGTGACAATTCATGGGGGCTAAAATATGAGGACTAGTGGAGGGACAAAAAATATTTTGGTGAGAAGGGAAGGATTTCAAAGAGAGGGGTAAAATGGTGAGAATGATAAGGTAGATTGTCTAGGATGCAAGGAATGGAATGAGAGATGGAGATGGTATACCAAAAGGAGGAGAGTGAGGGATGGTTATGGTGATGTAAATGAAATAAGTGGGAAGCGTAGAGTTGAAGGAGAAAATGGGAGGAAGAGATCTTGGAAAGGATTAAAAATTGAGGAAAGGTTGGATTAGAGAGAGGGGTTAAGGGGGAAAGAGTGGGGAGTAATTGAAGGGTGTTGATGAGGGGAAGGGAGGATAAGGAATGGGTTTTTTAGAGTCAAAAGAGAAAAATGTGACTAATCTCTAAGGGAGAGAACACGAATCTGGAAGAGGGAACATTAAGTATTAATATGGGGAGGATCGGAGGAGGGAAAGGTCTAGGTGATAGGAAGGGGTGGAGGTGAAGAATAAAGGAATGTGCCGATGATATGTTGTATTATAGGTGGTTTAAAATGAGGTGACTTGAAGGATGAGAGTTATTGAGGATGAATAAGGGATAAAGGGAGAGGGTGAGGATAACAGGGGAAGAGGATAGAGTGTAATGAGGAGAAATAATATGGGGAGTAGTTGAACTAGAGGAAAAGTGGTCATTGTAGGGTTATGTGTAATGTATAAAGGAGGATAAGGAGAATATAAGTAGGAATATGTGGAAGAGTGGAGAAAGGAATGGACAGGGTGTTGAGGCAGGAATGGTGTAACATACCCATTACATAATAGCTTTAGGAAAAAAATTCTCTGATACCAATTTATGATGTCCCCAACCTTAGAACTAGCTAGAAATGTGCCACTTAAAAATTTCATTGATATTTAACATCTCTAATACTCAAATTGTAAATTACACATTAACCAGTACTTAGCAACATGCTTCGGTATCATACCCATCCTTGAGCTGGAACACGCCCTGTGGCATTACAAAATATGATACTATTAAATTAAATACTAAGTCTTGTATATTAAGAGAGTTATGAGGACATAGTAACTACATGTATGCAACAATAACAATTCACATAGAATTTAACAATAGGGATTTGATGACAAAAAACCCATAATTACACACACACAACAATGGAAATAAGGACATGAAATAAACTTATCTCAAGAAAATAGGAATGGATAGGGTGTTGAGGGAGGACCGGTGTAAGATACCCATTACAGAATAGCTTTAGGAAAATCTTTCTCTGATACCAATTTATGACGTCCCCAACCTTAGAACTGGATGGAAATGTGCCACTTAAAAATTTCCTTGATATTTAACAGCTCTAATACCCAAATTGTAAATTACGCATTAACCAGGACTTAGCAACATGCTCTGGTATCGTACCCATCCTTGAGCTGGAACACGCCCTGTGGAATTACAAAATATGATACCATTAAATTAAATACTAAGTCTTGCATATGAAGAGAGTTACGAGGACATAGTAACTGCATGTATGTAACAATAACAATTCATATAGAATTTAACAATAGGGATTCGATGACAGAAAACCCATAATTGCACACACACAACAATGGAAATAAGGACATGAAAGACACTTATCTCAGCAAAATAGGCACCGAATGCATGGAAACCTTCCACATTCATCCTAGCCTTCGACTGCACTTCTCATAACTCTGAGAAACGGGTCACCCCTGATATGGGGATAAACTCTACTAGTGAAAAAAGGAAGACTAAGAAAGTATAAGGTTTGATAAGTTGCATAGTTGTTCTATCTAAGATGTCAACTGTTGCAACTAGACTACAGTGTCTCATTTCCCACATGCCTATCCCACCCTAGGAAGTGTGCTCCTTCTGTGTTCAAAAGTCCCTGGACTACCTCACTTCCCTTTTGTGTGTTCGTCAACATGGCAAAGAGGAAGTCTCAGATCCTCGTAGCTATTTCCCAACACACCAAGAAAGAACTTTGAGTAATCTCTGTTAAAATAATTAAAAGGTACCTAAGAAAGTGTTTTTGATCACCGAGGTGCCTAAGGAGTGATAAAGTGCCTAATGTGAACCCTAGTCATTTAATTTGTGAGAGACAAATTAAAAGGTGAATTTTTGAGACTTAGGGAAAGTGGGTGACTTAAGTGAATTTATTTCCACCGTTGATCTCATTCAATATCTACCATTGGATGA
>ML876961.1:0-11549 GCA_009831015.1 Picea engelmannii
TCTTCCTTCTTGAAATCTCCCTTATCATATTGATCTTGATGATTTATATTAGGCTCATTCCTATTGAAGGGAGGTTTGAATCATTTCCTCCTCTAATCGGACTTCACATTTTTCTTGTCCTTCCAATATTTCTGCAGGGATTCTCTTCCCTAGCCTTTCTCATACATGTATTTAGCCTTCTTGATGGCCTCATTCAAGTTCTTGGGTTCATCATACTTGATCTTTTCCTTATAAAAGGCTGGCAATCCACTTAGAAATATTTGTATTTTTACTTTCTCATCACCAATGAACCTAGAATATTTTAACAATCCTAAGAAATTCTTCTCGTACTCTACCATATTCATGCTTCCCAACCTGATTTCAAATAACTCCTACATTTTCTTGTCATAGAAATGATCTGAGAGGTAATCCTTCTAGAAGTACTTCTTGAATTGTTTCCAAGTGATCCTACTTTCATTAACATGCTCTACTTGCTTCAGTTGGTCCCATGACACTGCAGCTTTCCCATGTAAATGATAGGTGGTAATCCTAGCTTCCACGTTTGATGAATAGTTATGCAACTGAAAATGTCTTTGGAGCCCAATAAACCATGCTTTTTCATCATCTTCCCTTTCTCTTTCACCATCGAAGGAAGGTGGCTTGAGCTTCCTTAGCTCTCCTTGCAAACTATCTACCTCTTATTTTCTTCTTTGTTTCCTAACAAGGGACACCTCTAGACTGCTTACGAGATCATCTTATGCATAAATATTTCTTTCTGAGTAAGGATATGAGTGTTTTCCATGAGCTCTGCTAGAACTTCTGGAATAAAAATCTCTTCCACGATCATTTCTCCTTTCATGGAACCTATCTTCTTCCTCTTGTATTGAGTTTGATCCCTTCTTCATTTGCCTCTACAATTGATTCAATCTCTACAACACTCGATCATTTATCTGACTTTTCTCTCTCAACATTCTCTCATTGTCTTCTTTGTAGCTCTGCACTTCCATCTTCAAGATCCTTACCATTTCTATTAATGTTTTTTGCTCACCTTTTCCCTTGCATCCATTGGACTCTGTCTCTACATTACCAACTCTGGTATTTTTTCCTTCGGCCTCCTTATCATGACTGGAGGATCCCTCACCTTCTTCCATTTCCTCAATACACATCCTGATCTGATGTACTTAAGCCCCTTAATTCTGCCAAATGTGCAAGCATCCATTTTGTTAGAATTATGCATATGATAAAAAAAATTGCCAAACCATGCTACAGGTCTCTTTTTTTTTTTTTTCATGGAAACCATATCCCCATTCTCTGAAAATAACAGTGTCTTGTTATTTTTGGCTGACACAAAATTTCATCTTGCACAGGTGCTTCCTTCAAACCACCTTGTTACATCTCAATATTGCTCACTTCGATAAGTGTCGTAAGTGTTGCATGTTCCTTATAACTTTCGCAAGTGTCACAAGTTGTTCACAAGTGTCGCAAACATTGTTCAAGCATACTGCCATAATGATGACACCAAGGAGGCACCTAAGATGTCTCATGCACTTGATTTGAAGGAGGAAAATGATTGACTGAAGTTAAGCAACTTTTATCACCTAAGAAGAGTTCTTGAACAAAAGGTTTTGAGGGTGAGCGCTCCCCTAAATCAGCCTTAGGAGCGTTGGCACTCCCCTATAAGGTCTTAGGGAGCGTTATAATGCTTTCTTGCCCCTCTGAAGGAGCGCTCTCCATATTTGAAGTGTTGGCGCACCCCTCAAGCTTCCTAGGGGGTGCTATAGCGCTCTGATGCCCCTTTTGAGGGAGCATTGTCTAATCTGAGGCAGTAGTTGGCCCGTTGAGGAGAATAAGGGGAGGATCTCTCAAGTTTAGAAGGAAGTTGCATTTGAATTCTTGTTTTCATCAGAAGATCCCTGATCCAAGGAGGGAATTCCTCAACTTGTTCTAAATATAACTCAAGAGGTTAAGATCCTCTTAACCTATATAAGCAGGCTCTATGGTGGTGAAAAAGGAAGAATTGCTAGCATGAAACCTATGATCTCATAGGAAACACACAGTCAGTCAAAGGAGAGTGATCAGTGAAGTTTCTATCATCTAGGTTGTGGATATTTCGAGCAAGGGTTAGACAAAGGGGACTTGACGAAGCTGTCACATTCGCATCTACGATTGTAAGTACTATTGTCGTTATTCTCATTAATATGACACACTTGGTCTGTTTCTTTCTAGTTTGTGTCTGATATTACATGAATCTATCATTGATAGATAGATCTATTTTCAAGCTAGCATCAATAGAGTAGGAAGCGGTCATACTTTGTTTGTCTACAGGACTCAACAAGGAGCAAGAGTTCGGAGCTCGATTTAGAGCGTGCAGGGACAAACATCGATAAAAAGGTATTGTTGTTCTCCTTCCTTCTCATGTGATATTTTGTATGGATTTGAAAGGAAGTCAGTGTCCATGTTAAGCACTTTCTGTCTTAGAGTAGGGTCTATCTCTTTGAGGCAATCTACATGTTTGCAAGGAGATTTTCCTACAACAGAAACTGGTGACTCCGTTGGGGAGTCCTCAAATTGAAACTTCTTGTTTTGATTTCTCCTCATAGACCTTGTTTTACCCCTTGATCATTTCAGACCTGGTTCACTCCTCTTTTGATTGGTTTCATGAGCTGATTGGCTCCCTACCCCATCACACTCAGCCTAATTGTCGAAAATGAACTGCAATTTTTGAATTTTTGACATTTTTAAGAGCTTTTTGAACCTGGCGCCCATGTCCCTGTGTTAACATAGCACCAGCGCTCCTTGAGTGCCTTACACAGAGCGTTATAATGCTCCTTTCCTTTGGCAATAGAACACCATCCCTCCTTTGGCCAATAAACCTTCCAGAATTTTTTTTTCTAGGTTTTATCTCTGTGTTTCTCTTGCTGGGCCACCTTGTGATTCAATCCTTCTTCCTTTCCAACCTTGACATCTGTCTTCTTTGAAGAACAAGCATCTTGCTGTTTGGATTTTGTAACCTTCTTCACTATTGTTGTTGAGTTTTTTTGTCATTTGGAGTCTGAAACCCATGCATTGTCTTTCTCTCCTTTTTGACTGAGAAAAGCTCTGATGGAGGTCATCAAAGGCCTACAGATCTTTTCATCTGGTTTTGGTCAAGATCATTGTTCTTTGACATTTATTTTGGTGTGAATTTTAATTTCTCTTTGATTGTTTCTTTTCTTTCGCTTCTTGTTTTGATCACGATGAGAGGGTGTATTGTTTGTATGATTCTTGCTTGTGTTGGTCTGATTTTCATTCATCCAAGAAGGTAATTAGCAAGATGAGCATTGTTTTGAATTAATCATTATTCATATGCAAACAACAAAAAGCATCTTCATGATTGATTGCGCATATTAGGAGGTATCTCAAAAGTTTTAGCATCACATCAGGATTTGATTGAGGAAAATTTGTTTGAGGACATTCCTTAGTTGTGCTTGTTAGTGAAAAGAACTCTCTCTCTCTCCCTTAGATAGATGTTCATTGAAAAGAAATGAATGCTTATCACCCTTGATGCATTTTTTGGGAATGATTCATAATTCCATTCGTTTCACTTCCATGCACCCCCTTTTTGAGTAAAGAACAACTATAAAATGAATGCTAATTAAAAATTATCTAGAAATTTTTCTTTTCTAGGATCCTCCACCAACAGTAGATTAGGCTTAGTACTTTGAATTAGGATGTGAGCATAACTCTCAAAAGTTTCCAAAACAAACATTAGCATCCTGAGTTAGGGAGAGTCAAATCCAATTATCGTATAAGTCTGCCTAGGATCCCCCTCTCACACAAGGGTTACGCACGAGGTCGCATTTGGGTGAGCTATGGGGAATAACCCTCCGTTGCTTAACTGATTGTGGTGGTCAGATCGTATTATGGGGATCGCTTAAAGGTAAATCCACAATTACTGCGTGGAAGCCTTTTAGTCAATTTCGGGCTCGATACCCTACCCATACATTCGGATCGGACTGTCGACTGTTCCCGCCCAGGGGATGACTGCAAATTGGTAACCTTAGTGGCCATAATCTTTAGGGTCTTACACAAGGTGACGATGAAGGGAAGTCTCACTGTACCTGGAGCATACATTAGTCAAACTCACTCGGGCTCCTTGGAGGGTAAATCCACAATTACTGCATGGAATCTTGCACCAAGGTGTAAGTTCGTTAAGAAGGTCACCATTGTAACGGTTCCACCCTATCCCCTCCCCTTCTGGACTTGATCACGCGATATTGGATTTCATCACCAACTAGTACGGTCATCGAGAGAAGGTCCTGTTTGCTTGGTTGTGATTCTTAGATTTTATTAGCATATGTTGTTTCTTTTCGGTATTTGGCCATAGATCTCTTTCACCGACTCTTTTTTTCCAACATCGACCCTCCACACCGTTCGCGAAGGCTACATGGACTTCCTCCAGAAAATATGGAAGGAAACACCCCTTTACCCCCTCATTCTATGGAAGAATATCCTCAACAGAGCGAGGTTCAAGACACTACAACTTCCCAAGAAGAAGTTCCCACTCCTTTAGAGAATTTTCGGATTGTTTCAGAGTCTCCGGAAGCTTTCAGCATTCCGGAGGGATATGAACGACGTGTCCTCCAACTCAATTCCGCTGGTGAATTTGTCGTCGTCAATACTTCTGACATCCCGACTGGGTCTCATCAAAACCCTTTAGCCGATGACCCTTTTTGGACCGCGTACATTGTTCGAAGTCCACTGTGCATGGTGCGAGATCTTTATGGAACAGGGATGGGCACTGACGCACCCATTTCCTACACCCTACCCCTAAACCATTTTACCGGTACCACCACCTTTACGGCCACACTGCCTGTTGGTCTAAACATATCGTCTGTTGGCCCAAGGTCTATTCTTCCCCTCCAAACGGCCCATTCTACAATAGTCCCGCACATTTTGACTATTCCCGCTGGTAACGCGGTGGTGAACTAAGCTGCGATTGGCACAACTATAACACCAAGACCTACATCATCACTCCCTTTTGGTTACAGAGCAATGAATGCTTTCACTACCACTATTACCCAAGTTATTTTGGGAAGTTCCATACCTATCCAACAACCCAAAGGGACCGGTCTTGGTGGTCCTAATCCGCTCAGTGGAACCGGTCAGTCACTTACGTCTGGTTCTCAAATTCTTGGAACTCTACCTCAAGCTGGGGGGCATCCTCCCACCGGAGGAAAAATTCCATTCGGGGGGCACCCTCATAATGGGGGGCACCCTCAATCCGGATTCTACCATCAACCATATGGAAAAAATGCATCCGCCACACCCAATCCGTGGAACGTCCCTTTTCCAGGAAACCCACAGTTCTCGGTAGGACACAATTCTCAGACTCTGCAACAACCCCCTTATGGAAAAATTCCAAACCCAACCCATAATATTCAAAACCCATTCGTTTATCCTCCACTCACACATGCTTCTCAAAACACCTCAAATCCTGTGTACCTTGGTCAACACCAACCTCATACAAGAGGGCCCACTAGTTACAATTATCCACATAACCCAGTGATTAGACCTACTGGTGTCCCCATGCCGCACCATCATTACCCACAGATTAACCGACAACTACCTTTTCTGGCTACCCTGGACCTTCGAGACTTGTCTCGGTTAATGAATGATCCTATTTATCATTCCCCTGTTTGGCCAGCTATTCCAGCTAAACTTCCTTCTGATATCCTAAAATTCGACAGAAAGTCCAGAGAAGACCCAAACAACCACGTGATGACTTTCCATTTGTGGTGTTCATCCAACTCCCTCATGGAGGATTCTATACGTTTGCGACTTTTCTAACGAACGCTTATAGGTTCTGCAGTGAAATGGTACATCGAATTACCATGCGCATCCTTTCACGATTTCAACTCTCTCGCCATGTCCTTCCTCACACACTTCCAACTACCCATTCGATATGAGACATGTATTGAACTATTAACCTCCCTTCGTTATACAACATCCATACATATCTCCGATCATATTCATGAATGGAGACGACGACGAAGGCTAATAAAAGCGGTCATTCCTGACCAATTGTTAGCGGAATGGTTCACTAAATCATTGTTACCCCAGATTTCTCGTGATGTTGCCATGGGTGGTGTAGTCACCGAGGAAGAATCCATTGCCCGAGATCAATACTTAGACTTAGTCTATTCACAATCTGGTACTCTGTATGAGTTGATACCGAATGCTACCCGTTCCAATAATGATCCATCCAAACCATCGTCTGCTTCCCACGCGGATAGATTTATTGGCTCCGTCAAAACCCAATCTACTACCCAGTCGACTGAAATGATTCAGCGGCCCGCTTCGACAGCTTCTCCCAAATCGACTGCACCCTCTTCTACCCCCCCTCAAAATCAAGTCTCTGAGGTGAATGCGGTCCAATCAACCCCTTCACAATAACTCGGGGGAAAGAAGAAAGCGAGAAACAAACCAAAGAAAAACAATAACAACCAACAACCAAAAAATCAACCGCAAACCCCTGTTGTCGGAAAAAAAACACAACAAAAACCGAAATTCCCATGTCTCATTTGTGGCGACGATCACTACACCCAAGACTGTCCACATCGCGATGAAGTGGCCAAGATTTTCAAGGGAAATTCACAACCCGTTGTTCTTACTCAGCCTTTTCCACAGTAGCAATCTTTGGTTGCTCAAACCCCCACTATTGGGGGAAGTTCCAACCCACCCCATGATTAGGCCTCAACAAGTGCCCACATTTACATGTTCAACAGGGTTAATTTGACCACTCGCTCTGCGACGTATGACACACCAGTTAAACCTGATAAACCAAAGACTACTAATGGCTCCGCACCAGAGCCGTTACCATCTTTCGTTAATCCTCCGTCTGTTAGTCCTCCATCTGGGCCACTTTAGATTGAGAAACCTTCATTTGACTCTATCTTACGCCCTCCTAAGAGCACCATCTGGAAATCTACCTTCAATCCTAATTCACGGGCGGCCCAAAACTACAACATTGTAGAATATTTGGCCCAAGCACTGTGTGCTATGTCCGCCTTGGAAGTTCTACAACACTGTCCCAGCCAATGTAGAATGCTCTTAGCTGCTATCAATGCTTTTGATCCCAAGTCATCAAACAACCTCATGTTTAATCTGGATGATCATCAATCAAGACTCTCCCACCAGTTGGCTTTTCAAATCGATGTTGTTGTTCACAATCAACAAATCCACCGAACTATTCTAGATGAGGGAGCCTCTACTTATGTCATGTCCTTAGCTTGTTGGAAAGGATTAAAATCGCCTGCCCTTAACAAATCCGCTACGATGTTATGCGCTTTCGATGGACGAGTTTTTCATCCTCACGGATTATTACAATCCTTAGTCATTCAGTTGGGCGGAAAAATGTTACCATTGATGTCGAGGTGGTTGATGCTCCCCTCGATTACAACCTATTACTCGGAAGAAGTTGGTTCTATGCTATGAATATCGTCGCCTCGTTGGTGTTTCGATGTGTACAATTCCCCCATCAAGGTAAAATTGTCACCGTCGATCAGCTTGATTTCTGTACACCCGACGCTCACATCTCTGCTACCAACAACATTCCTTTTTGGGAGACCACCCAGTTACGTATGAAAGCATTGGCGTTGGCTTATTGAAAGATTCTAGCCTCATGGGTACTTTCCCTACACCACTTCCACCTACCGTGCATCATATTGCCGCTGTCAATATGATCTCGACTATGCCTTATCAATCCTTGGAATCATCTGACCCTTGGGTTGTACCTAGTCCTCTGGAATTCGATGTGCTCAGTGACACTATGCCACTCAGCCCAGTCGAGGCCGCATACATAGCTATTCAATCTACCTCTCCCTCTTTGAACAATTCACATTTATTGGCACCTGATGCATACTCGGTGCCCTCTTGGTTGGATTCCCTGTCGTCCGTCGTTGATTACATTTCCCAAATTTTTCCTTCTGACGAATCTATTATGGAAATGCTTAGCATTGACAACCTACCTTGGGATGATAACCATCATCGATCCTCTTTTCTTCCTTTGGAAGAAATTCATCAAGACATATGCTCTGTCTTCCCTCCCGATGTCACCGATGCTCACAATCTCCTATCCTCACACAATATACTCTCTCTGAGGGGAACATGGGTAACATCTCTACCACGATCGTTATTGATATTTTGATCAAAGAAGGTGTCGTAGAAAACATTAATCTTGGTGCTAATTGCACACCTGAGGAAGTGGCCTCTTACACCACTTTGTTTAAAGAATTTCGCGATGTCTTCGCTTGGAGCTACGAGGAAATGCCAGGGATCGACCCTTCAATCATCATACATGAAATCAAAACCTACCCTAACGCAAAACCTGTTCGACAAAAACTTCACCCGGTTCATCCCAAGAAAATTGCAGCTATAAAGGCAGAAGTTGAAAAACTTCTCAAATCTAGCTTTAGCTACCCCGTCCCTTTGATAGAATGGGTCTCCAACCTTGTTCCGGTTGACAAAAAACAAGGGACCATCTTTGTTTTCGTTGACTATCGAGATCTCAACAAAGCTTGTCCCAAGGACAACTACCCTATGCCCTTCATCGACCAAATCATCGATAATTGCGCAGGAAGCGTAATCTTCTCTTTCATGGATGGCTTTTCTGGGTATAACCAGATTGAAATCTTACCTGCTGATCAACATAAGACAGCCTTTATCTGCCCTTGGGGAACTTTCGCCTATCGCAAGTTACCATTTGGCCTAAAAAATGTTGGTGTCACTTTCCAGCGGGCCATGTCGTATGCTTTCCACAATATCAAGCATATCGCGGAGCCCTACCTCGACGATTTACCCACCCATTCATCCAATCAATCTGATCACATTGATCACTTGCGGGAAATTTTTCTTTGATGTCGGTTCTACCGCATTCGCTTGAACCCACACAAGTGCATTTTCGCTGTCGAATCTGGTCGACTCCTCGATTTCATTGTCTCCATGGGATCAGGGTGGATCCCTTAAATATTAGGGCCATTCTAGCCTTACCCCCACCTACCAATTTAACCCATCTGCAAATTTTTCAAGGCAAAGCAAACTTCCTTCGTCATTTCATCTGCAACTATGCCAAGATAACCAAAGGATTTATGCGGTTATTGCAGAAAAACACCCCTTTCGTCTGGGATGATAATACCCAACAATCATTCGATGCTCTCAAGCACGCCTTGACCCACGCTCCCTTGTTACACCCTCTGAAGTATACAAGGGACTATATCCTTTACTTGGCCGCCTTCGCTTCCACTATTTCGATGGTGTTAGTTCAAGAGGACCCCAACAGCGAAGAACATGTGATTTACTACCGAAGCAAAAGTCTATCTGGACCCGAGCTCCAATATTCACATGTCGAGAAACTGGCTCTAGCAGCCGTCATCACTGTCCAGAGATTCCTCCATTACATCTTATTACGTACCACCACGGTGATCGCAGACTCCAACCCCATGTACCATGTCTTGACACATCAAGTACTTGGGGGCAAATATTCAAAATGGATCATTATTCTTCAAGAATTCGATCTTGAGTTTATAAAGGCCAAAGCCAAAAAATCCCTGGTGTTTGCAGAGCTTATCTGTGCTCTCCCTCGTGCCGATGAAAACATTGAACCTAGAGATTCTCTCCCTAATGAATCTCTCTTCCTCATCAACACCTCTGATCCCTGGTATGGAGACATTCTCCTCTACCTTCAAACCCAACATTTATCACGAAGAACGTCGACGTATTCGTCACCACTCTCATCGTTATCTCATCATTGGCGACACCTTGTATCACCGCGGTATTGACACCATCCTTCGGCAATGTCTAATTCATGAGGAGGCTGAATTCATTTTAAACGATTTTCACCTAAGTGCCTATGGCGGTCACCTCTCCAGGATGGCCACAGCCCAGAAAATCCTATGTGCCGGCTACTTTTGGCCCTCAATTTTCAAAGATTGCATCGAGGTCGTCAAAAAATGCCCACCCTGCCAACTCTTTAACAAGAAGGCATGCACCCACCCCACTGCACTGCATCCCATTATCGCCATCGGCCCCTTTGCCAAGTGGGGTATCGATTTCATGCAGTATAAACCTACCTCAGCCAAGGGGCACGGTTACATCATCGTCGTCGTCAACTATTTCACCAAATGGGTTGAGGCTATGCCTACCTTCCTGAATGATGGCCCTACTGCAGCTCTGTTTCTTTTCAACCATATCATAACTCGTTTTGGTGTACCACGTGCCATTGTCACTGATCATGGTGCACACTTCAAGAACCAGATGATGACTGAGTTACATGTCAAATTGGGTTTTCGCCATGAAAACTCATCCCCTTACTACCCTCAGGCCAACGGACAAGTTGAAGCCATCAACAAAGTCCTGAAAACCATGATCCAATGCATGGTAGGGCAAACAAAACATCATGGCATTTACAACTTTTCTCTGCTCTCTGGGATTATCGCACCTCTATGAAAACCTCAACTGGATTCACTCCTTTCCAGTTGGTATATGGTATAGAAGTCGTCCTACCAATCGAGTGTGAGATTCCATCACTCAAACTGAAAGTAGAACTCCTGCCCCATACTTCTGCTGAAGAAGAACGATTCTTGTATCTGTCCAAATCGGACGAAACACATCGTGATGTTTCTCTCGCTAATGAGACACATCAGAAACGAATTAAGAGTCAATACAACAAATCTGTCCCCTCTCAGACTTTTGCAAAAGGAGACTTAGTCCTCGTTTACGACCAAGCTCACGACAAATTGGGGATAGGAAAGTTAGAACCTCTGTGGCACGGTCCTTACATCGTGAAGCATGTTCTACATAGAGGTGCCTACGAATTAGTTGATCACGATGGAATTTCCCTGAGAGAGCCCCGAAACGGGCTTTACCTTAAAAAGTACTATGCCTAGATCGCCTAGCATCTGTAATTTGTACATTATTGTATTTTAGTTTGGTGTGTCTATTTCTTTCGTGTGCTTGAGTCTTTACCGTTGCCACTCATGACTGTGCTTGTGTTTTCATGCGTATATGACATCTTCCTTTCCTATCTTTTTTGGGTTTGTGGATGGCACTAGTTGACATACCCGGAACATTGCTTCGACAGCATGGGTTATTTACCAATTTGACGAGGTGGTCAGTTCAGGAGGGATCTGCTTAGGACCAACAACCAACAACATGGCATAATATCATGCTGTCAAAGGACTGTTGACCCAAGCCTCCTCCCTAGGTATCTCTCGTATCATTGTTTACTTAGACTCCCAACTTGTGTTCTATCAACTCAACCGTATCTACGCTATCTGTAGTCCTATCCTGCTATGTCTCCACTTAAAAGTTCGTCGCCTTGAATGAATGTTCGATTACATTGAATATAGACACATTCCAAGAGAACTTAACAGTGTTTCAGATTCGTTAGCAAATTACATCATGGATTAGTATCTTGCCCACATATAAGATTTAAGGAAAGAAAAATTGTACATTACATGTAAATTAAAAGACATCACATACACCATCATGTACAAATTATTGGCACCATAAAAACTCGAAACTGTATATAT
>WSFP011468305.1:0-18086 GCA_009831015.1 Picea engelmannii
ATTATTTTAATGGTTATTAGGGTTAATTGCTATTAATAATGATATTTGGGTATAGGATTAGGTCAAGATTAATTGGAGCTATTTCATTTAGAATTAGGGTTAGGCTCTTTTTAGAGTTAGAGTTAGGGCCTTTTTCCTTAAGGGTAAACAAAATTTTTATCTTAGAGAAGTTTTTTTTTTTGACTTAGGTGTAGATTTTGAACTGGACGACAATTGTTTAGGGGAGTTGTTTTAAGAATTTATTAAGGCGTTAATGTCTTAGGGCCATCTAGGTTTGTTCTTCATCATCATCAATGCGACGTGCCCTTCAGGACACACCACGTGCTCCAAGAGTGCCACTCGCCTCGTTCGTTTCCTTTGCGCGACGTGCCCTTCAGGATGCACCACGTGCTCCAAGGGTGCCACTCACTTCTTGTGTTTCTTTTGTGCGACGTGCCCTTCAGGATGCACCACGTGCTCCAAGGGTGCCACTCGCCAACTGGACTGATTGGTAGACATATATAACCCCTAGAGTCAACACTCCGCCAGGTGAACTTGTGGGAGACTAAGGGCTCTAAGGAATAAGGCCCCCGCCTTATTGCGCACCCCTTAGAATCATCGTGAGCGACTGTCATAGTCTGCCCTCATGGCATCGTGTATCCTCTTGAACTAGGTAATCATTAACCTACAGTTCGAGCCACGGCGAGAGTGCTAGTAGGCGGTGGCAGGGCTGTTGTCCACCCCTCTCCCTCAACCTCTCTGGAAATTGTGTGTGACCCCTTTACTCCATATGTGAGTCTGGTCGGCAAGATATTATCATCCTGCATCATTGACAATTGTGTCAGAATATCTCAACATCAAATCATCAAATCAATGAAATATCACAGGAAATAAATCAACCCAAAGAGCACACTCCCTGACTCAATCCAGAGTCCAAGGGGTTCCACCGATGCCTCTGCATCCTTAAGGTCCAAAACCCTGTACACTCAATAAAACTGAGTCAATAGAACCTATCTACATCAAATAGTAAAACATCATGTCGTTTATCAATCACATCATAATAAAGTATAAATGGTTTAACATCATAAAAGTCCAGATCACCTGTGAGGAAGTGTCCTCAAAGAATAAGTTTTCTCAGTGTGCCAGAGTGGGATGTTACATACACCCCCTCTTGGTATAAACTTCATCCTGAAGTTTCTCAGTATAAATTCCAAAATAAAAGAACCACAGTATCATAAGTACCACAGTATCATAAGTCTATCTATCAAACAAAAATGGAAACTGTTGGCGCATATCATATGCGTCCTCCCAGGTCGCCGAGTGCGGACTATAACTGTCCCACTGGACCTTGACCTGATCTACCGTTTGACATCGTAACTGTCGAACGCAATGATCTAAGATGCGGACCGGCGTATCCATGAGCGCTCCCTCGTCCGATACCTGCAAGGAACTCAGGTCAATCACGTGTGTAGGATCACTAATATAATGTCTCAAAACAGATACATGAAAAACATCGTGCATACGCCTCAAAGAATCAGGCAAGGCTAGTCGATAGGCCACGGGCCCCTTTATCTCCACAATCTCGAAAGGTCCCATGAACCTAGGAGAGATTTTAGCTCCCTTTCCAAACTTGATCGAACTCTTATGCAACTTAACCCGCAAGAAGACTCGATTGTCGACCTTGTAACTACGGTCGACTCGGTGCGCATCGGCATAACTCCTCTGTCGATCATGTGCTTATTTTATCCTTTGTCTTATGGTTTGCATTTTATCTTCCATTTCTTGGATCGCTTCTGGTCCCACCAGGACCCTATCCTCAAGCTGATCCCAACTCAAGGGCGTCCGACACGGTCGCCCATAAAGAAACTCGAAAGGCGCCATCTTAATGGTGCTCTGGTAGCTGTTGTTGTAAGTGAACTCTACTAGAGGCAAGAACTCCTCCCAACGCTTTTTTTGGTCCATCACGTACATGCGCAACATGTCTTCCAAGGTTTGGTTCATTCGTTTTGTCTGTCCGTTAGTCTCTGGGTGATATGCAGTACTAAAATTAAGTTGGGCTCCCAAGGCCTCTTCGAAACTCATCCAAAATTGTCCAGTAAACATTGATCCTCGATCGGATATAATCTTTTTAGGCACGCCATGCAGCCTCACAATCTCACTGATGAAAACTCTCACTATGTCAGGTGCCTAATACGTCATACACACAGGAATAAAGTGAGCACTCTTCATTAGAGTTTCTACTACTACAAAAATCGAGTCATGTCTCCTTGCCGTCAGTGGCAATCCAACAATAAAATCCATCGAAATAACTTCCCATTTCGATTCTGGAATGGCATGTGGTTGAAGTAAACCTGCCGAGTGTCTATGCTCAGCCTTTACCTGCTGACACTCTAGACATCTAGCCACAAAGTTGACTATGTCAGCTTTCATTCCCTTCCAGAAGAACAAGGGTTTAAGGTATGCCCTCATCTTCGTGACTCCCGGGTGAGCCATGTAAACTGCTCTATGAGCTTTTCTCAGGATAAACATCCTCAACTCGTCGTTTGGCGGTACGTAAATACGACCTCTAAACCTCAATAACCCATCATTATCAAAATAAAATCCCTCATATCGGGGTACCATCATTGTGTTTTGTCCGATAAAATCCTTGACTTCTTTGTACCAGTCATCTTCACGCTGTAAAGTGAGAATCTTCTCACATAGATTCGTGTGAAGAGGCAACACCGAAAATATGCGTGGTCTTTGACTCAAGCATTCGCCACTCGGTTCACTGTTCCCTTTATGTAAGTAATCTCGAAGTCGTACTCACTAAGCAATTCCGACCAACGTCGTTGTCCCGCGTTCAGGTCGCTTTACGTAAAAATGTGTTGCAGTCCACAATGATCAATCCTTAGTTCAAATTTTCATCCAACAAGGTAGTGTCTCCAAACCTTCAAGGCATATATGATGGCTAATAACTCCAAATCATGCGTCACGTAGTTTTCCTCAGGCCTTCTCAGTTTCCTCGAAATGTAAGCAATCACTCATCCGTCTTGCATCAAGACTCCACCTAAAACTTCCTTGGATGCGTCAATGCATACCAAGAAGTTCGCATCCATGTCAAGGACCTTTAGCATCGATGTTGTGGTCAACAACTCTTTAAGCCTCCAAAATGCCTCTGCTCATTTCTCGGTCCAAACAAACTTCTTGTTTTTCTTCTGCAATTCCGTGATCGGATTTGCTATCTTCAAAAATCCCTTGACAAACCGTCGATAGTATCCTGTTAAACCCATAAAGCTACACACTTCTGTGAAATTTGTCAGCGTAGGCCATTCCATAATAGCCTCAACCTTGGCTAGATCCACGGTGATACCTTCACCGGAGATGACATGCCCTAAGTAGTGAATCCTCGATTGGTAAAAAGAGCATTTGGTCAACTTCCCATACAATTTGTGCTCTCGTAGACACTGTAATACCAAGTGAAAGTTCTCGTCATGCTCCTCCATCATCCGAGAGTATATCAAAATATTGTCAATGAATACTTGGATGAACTTGTCCAAGTACTTGTGGAACACCCCGTTTATCAAACTCATGAATACCCCTGGGGAGTTTGTCAGTCCAAATGGTAAAACAGTAAACTCGTAATGTCCAAATCTCGTCTTAAAGGCGGTCTTAGGGATGTCATCCTCCTTGATCTGTAACTGGTGATACCCAGATCACAAATCGATCTTGGATAACACCGTCGCACCCTTCATTTGATCGAACAGATCATCAATTCTTGGTAAGGGATATTGATTCTTGATCATAGCCTTGTTCAGTTGATGGTAGTCAATGCAAAGCCTCCACGATCCATCCTTCTTTCGTATGAAAATAGCTGGTGCACCCCATGGTGACCACTAGGGCGTATCAGTCCTAGGTCCAACAACTCCTTCAGTTGCATTTTCAACTCTTGCAACTCCGGGGTCAACATCTGATAAGGTGCTCTTGCTATCGGTTCGGTCCCCGGTTTTAGGTCTATGGTAAAATCCAATTCCCTTTCCGGCGGCATCCTAGGTAACTCCTCTAGAAACACGTCCGCAAACTCCTTCACCACCGGAAGGTGTTCTAGACCTTCCACTACTCCCTTTTTGTTTAGCGCGAGGATTGCATAAAGCTTGCAACCCTTGTGCATACTCTTTTGTAACTGTAAGGAAGAGACAAACCTCAGGGAAAATCCCTGGTTCTGTCCTACAATCACACGTCTCTGTCCTTTGTCATCAACCAAGCTCAACCGTTTCGTCTTACAGTTGAGTATTGCCTCATGTGATTCCAACCAATCCATACCAATCACGACGTCATAAGATCCTAAGATCGTGACGTACAAGTTGACCCTCGTGACAAACTCTCCCAAGTTAAGGGCACAACCCGTAACCTTTCCTCCAACCTTCTGTTTGGCTCCCGAGGCCATCTCTACAAAGCTAAACTCATCCTGTTCGACTGCCTTTACCTTAATCCTTTTTAGTGCTTCACCAGAAATGAAACTCTCAGTAGCACCTGGGTCTATCAAAATACTAAGGGTCTGGTTAGCAACAGTACCTTTCGTCTCAAGCATAGTTGACTGGTGCTCTTCCTGGCGATTATTCACCGCTGCATGAATCCGATGGGCCTTGCCCATATCTCCCACTATAGTGGGTCCGTCTGATCCGGATGCTCTGGTCCTATCCACAGGACAGTCGCGCTAGTAGTGTGGCTCCCCACACGTCCAACACCCCTTCTTCGACCCAGTATTCCTGGTGCCCGAAGTAGTAGGTGACGACCCACCTGCCTGGAACCCCGGTCTGTTCTGCTGAATAGGACTAAACTGTTTCTGCTGCGGGCGACGCTGTTGTTGGTGTTGTGGTCCCGGATAAGGTGTCTGCTGTTGAGACGGTGGTTGTCTGGGGGTAGTGAAAGTGGATCCTCTCTGGAAACCATGATATCTCAGCGTATGTCTCGTCGGTGTCTGATGTTGTGGTGTACCAGATGAACCCTGCCTTGTGGGTCTCGCTGGAGTCATGGTCTGACCCCCACTGATAAGCTCCTCCTCTGCTATGAGGGCCTTTTGGATAGCGTCGTGCAAGGTTTGAGGCATAAATATCCTGACCTTTGCACACAGGCTTCCGTTAAGGCCAAACACAAACCTGTTGACCTTGAGCTTCTCTGTGTTAAGGTGTGGAGCATACCGGAGCAGCTCCATAAAACGTGCCTCGCACTCGAGCACCGTACAACCTCCCTGTCGTAATGTGTTGAACTCATTGAGATGACGCTCAATGAATTCCTCTGAAAGATACCTCTCTCGGAATTGTTCCTCGAACAGTTCCCATGACACGTCTTCAACGGCTGTGTTCAGCTGTGGCAGGAGTGTCTTCCACCATAGAAGAGCGCTCCCCTTCAGTTGAAAGGCCGCCATGCGGACCTTCATGTTGGAGGTATAATCGCGAAGTGCGAAGCACATAGCCATATTCTCCAACCATGCCTCTGCAGTAGCGCCATCCGGGGCACCAAATAACTCGAGAAATTTAACCTTATCGAGTTCACGGTGAATTCTACTGGTAACGGCCGGTGCGCACGGTGAAACCTCAGTGGGTCCCGGCACCCTGGCCTCATCTCTATCCAATCTGCTAATCAGTGCCTCGGATATGCGCTGAAAAGATCTCATCATCTCAACAACATCGACAAATGCTATCTACTCCTGTCCGAGAACCTGCTCGCCTCCCTGGGGGTTAGACCCCTCAGGCATGGATGCTACTGGAGGTGTCACGCCTCCTCCTCTAGCACCCCGTCGTCTGCCTCCGTGACATCCTCTAACTATGATTACCTGCATGCACACAATCAACTCAATCGACAACAGTATAATCAATCTAATCATGTCCACGAAAGTCGTAGAGAACCCCAAGCCACAGGTCGAAGCGGCTCTGATACCATATGTAACGACCCTCCTCGTTATGACGACAACTTTGATAACAGGTGCTAATTTTTTTTTTTGAAGGTGTGTGCGCGTGTGTAAAAAGGGACATACACACTTGACTCTACGTCACCACCCGACGACTAACCAGACGTAACCACGATGATCACAACAAGAAGACATAAGGCGCACCAAAAGTAACTACAAGCATTAAACGACATATGGATTAAGTACAGTATGAACACAGATGGAAGAATCCATAGTAGTAGATTTTACTATTTCTGCACAGGAAAGCAGGGTGTTTAATCTTAGTTCTCTGCTCTGGAGAGAGAGAATGTCAGATAGGCTCCTGGCCGACTGCTCGGGCAGAAACTAGTAACCTGATGATGAACAAGACGCAAGCAAGACGAACACAACAAGACGACATACGACATACAACAGAAAAATGCAAGAATTAACGATGATCACTCAGAAATAAGTCAGACTGACTACCCATCCATCCTACCCTGCAATGGTTAGGACCTCCAAGACACATAACCAACGCTCAAGCCCAGGTTCCCATCGATTTTAACCATTTAAGGTCTAAGGGCTGGCAACTGTTCTGAGGAACATGGAGGTGTCTACTTCCTGCCCGACACAAGCAGACCAAGCAAAACGCTAAATCAAAACTACAAGGACAATTTCTACACAATCATATCCAACACACATCACAAGTATTCCACGGTGCAAGAAAAATTGATTACGAAATCCGTCAAGAAACGACATAAGTGTGAGCGAAAGGAAACAACTTGATTTCAAACAAGATGCAAAGGTAGCCTTCTACTGTACTTCAAGGCGCCAATCGTATCAATAGCATATAGATTCAATTAATCCATTCAGAATTTCACTAAGGTTAAACATAAGTGACATTACTAGTAGGCCAACTAAAATGACTAGAATTTTAACTAAGCCAATTTGCAATGCGCATTAAATGCATCTAGTTCTATCAAGGGGAATATGCACTCTGACTTTAATCTGACGTTCAACCACCTAGCCTTTTGCAATAGAGAGTCTATTTTCCATTAAACCTCTTCATCATACACCATTTACTCACCAAAAACATAAGGCATATAAGATTTTATCATCTACCCTTAACTCACATAAAACATGATGCATAAAAACTTTTATCATTCACCCATAACAATCATAACTAAATGCATATAAACTTTTATCATTCTCCCTTTACCAACATAAAAATTATGCATTAACAAATGCCATAAGAATTAACATTAAGCTACACATAACATTACTCACTACCCTAACAACCATATCCCTAACCTTAATAATCCATGCGCCTACATTAAACAATACTTTACATTGATAATTATAAACAATAACGTTTACCTTTTTTTTTTTTTACACCACCAAATATTCAGCTACAATCACATTACCAATTTATATAATATAGTAACCTGACATATACATGTTACAATAACTGTATACACTATTAATAACCATCACCTTAATCCCATTTAGGAACCATGGGAAAAGAGTCAATAAATTTTAAGGTCAGGATCCATTATAAATGGAAAAATGTTACCACTCTAAATTCCCCATTAGCATTATCCTTAACCTAACACAAGATGTTAGTCATCTAAATCAACGAGTATTAAAAGAACCCAAAAAGGTAACCTAAGAACTAATCAACATTAGCCTCAACATTCATAATTAAAATATCAAAATTAAATGATTATTATTTACAACCCTTACACTTTTTCCATTCGGAAAATATCCCTCGTCTATGACCAAAATCAGGGTAAGTCTCAATGCCCATAAACCCTAACCGTAAACATTTCTTGCATGCGGTCTACAACTTTCACTCGGTTTCTAGCGTTAGGATCAGTTGGACACCTCTTGTAGATGGACGCTACCAACACCAGGCCAGTGCGCATCCTAGGTGGACCACTCGGCAAGGTGTAAGAAAAAAAGGAATAGCTAAAAATCTATAGGTTCTGACTGTCAAAATCAATAAGCAGGCTGGGTGACAGAACAATCTAAATCTGTGCAGGAAGAAATGAGGGGTTGCCGGGATTCCCATGGATTGAACCACCAGAGGAAAGGGAGGAAATCCTGAGTGGATTGCGAAGGAAGGAGGTAGCATTACATCCACGAAGGCAAGGTGCACAGCTGGGTAAGAGTCGATGTCTTCCTAAAATAAGAACGGAAAATCAGGGAAGGGGCACGAGTGTAGCTGGTGAAGGGGCAAGAATCTTGCTGGGATTATCGCTGCCAAAACTAGACTGTCGTCCCAATAAATTTTCTTATAACAGTACATCAAAATTTTCCTTCAAACAAAAAGGGACTTCATTAAATAAATTTTCTCTGCATAAATATGAACCTAAGAGCATGGCAGTGGGTTCATTCCATATGCATTACCTACAAAAATATTCACTCAACTCAGGCATAAACCTCAGGAACGGTGGTGGGCAAATCAACTTAGTTTTTAAAAAAAGATCAAGCAAACAAGAGGCAACGGAGACACACGCGCCCGACCAGTTATGGTGGAAGGTGAGTACTATTGTGCTTGCTCTACCCAAGGACGCATATATGATACATCAGACTTAGAATTTAAACCTACAATTCCAGAGTTTGATTTAAACAAGTGAAAACTTCAGTCTTGAAATATAGGCTTAGTTCCAGTCATAAGAATTTTCAGAGACACAACTTCTGGAGGTGGCTCAGACATATAACAAGGAGCTCAAAAATCTTCATACTAAGGATCTCGAAAGTCTCCATACCAAGTAGCTCGAAAATCTTCTATTATTATTATGCAAGGATAGAAGAAAAGGGTTGTATCTATTACCACACACACTCGCCATTTTAACACAACCAATATTATACAACCATTTCATTACCACGATATCAGAAATTTTCATTGATGGTAGAACTATTTATCCATAATTTAAATGCTAACACCGGAAATAGAATGCAAGGATTAACACAGAAATATAAATATCCCAACCAAGGAATAGTAAACCCCAACCAGAACACGTCAATAGTAATTTTAGGCAATCAATCGAAATGGAAAATACTTAAGTTAAAATTCATCCATTACCATCAACATACAGTTTCCAGCATAAATTTTTAATGCATCATACTCTATAAAATAAACGAGCGTACCTTTGCCTTGTCGCTCGCCTCAAATGAAGTCCGCACGCTCCGTGCCGCTCCCGCTCGCCGACTGTTGAGACTACATCAATACCTCCCAGCTAATCGCTAGGGGTACTTTGCTTCCCCCTTAGCCCCCCGAGACACAAAGGGGCCACACACAGTCCAGAGGGTACACCTAGCTTCCTAGCTCGCCTCCAAGGCTGAGCTACCACTCTAATCCCAGCTAAGAAAATCCCAACTCCTCACAAGAAATTAGTCCAGTCCAAATTCGGGAGCATAACGATACCTAACAGTCCATCCTTTTTCCCCCCCCATCCCCATTTCTTTTCTAGAGTTTTGAGACCCCCTCTTGCCCTAATCACAATTAATTTAAGTTTTAATGAAAACCCTAAAAATTCTCTATCTTACAAGTGTCACTCATTCCCCACGTTCTTCGAAATTATTTTCTTTAAATTTATTAAAAGGCTCATTTCCCTATTTTTATTATTCCCTTTCTTTTCCTTTTTTTTTTTCTTTTTTTTTTAAACCAAAAAGGTAAATGTGCTAATGCATCTTTTCATTTTATTTTTAAATTCATACTTTTTATACTCCTGCTCGTTAAATAATTTTATTACTATTGGTTCAGTCTGAGTTTATGTATGAGTTTTAAGGAGAATAGTTTAGTCCCTTAAGCATTCAATTTATTCACTGAAGGTTATGCGTTTTGTCAATCAAAACTATGGCTTTCGGTATTCGTTTATTTATGAATTAGTTTAATTTTTGAAAAACTATTGCGTTCATATGGGAGTTATGCTTTCAATATGTTAATGAACTCTCATTGAAAGTTGTGTTTAAAGAAGGAGATGCCTTCAATGAAATTTATTGTCTGAGTTAACTAAAACTGTAATTTATGGATATTTATATTTTTAAGAAAAGTTATGTTTCAATTTGAATAAAAGTTATGAGTTCATTAAAAGTTAAATGGTTGAAAAAGATTATGAAATATTGTATCCGTTGATATATTGGTTGTATAGTTGGATGAAGTTAACGTTAATAAATCCAAGAACTAGAGCTCAAGTACGTTCTAAAAATTGTATTCTCCTTGAACTGCATTGAGGTGTGAACTCCAGCCTAAAATCTCATAATGATGTTTTGCTTAATTATTTTAATGGTTATTAGGGTTAATTGCTATTAATAATGATATTTGGGTATAGGATTAGGTCAAGATTCATTGGAGCTATTTCATTTAGAATTAGGGTTAGGCTCTTTTTAGAGTTAGAGTTAGGGCCTCTTTCCTTAAGGTTAAACGGAATTTTTATCTTAGAGAAGTTTTTTTTTTTTTGACTTAGGTTTAGATTTTGAGCTGGATGACAATTGTTTAGGGGAGTCGTTTTAAGAATTTATTAAGGCGTTAATGTCTTAGGGCCATCTAGGTTTGTTCTTCATCATCATCAATGCGACGTGCCCTTCAGGACGCACCACGTGCTCCAAGGGTGCCACTCGCCTCATTCGTTTCCTTTGCGTGACATGCCCTTCAGGATGCACCACGTGCTCCAAGGGTGCCACTCGCTTCTTGTGTTTCTTTTGTGCGACGTGCCCTTCAGGATGCACCACGTTCTCCAAGGGTGAAACTCGCCAACTGGACTGATTGGTAGACATCTATAACCCCTGGAGTCAACACTCCGCCAGGTGAACTTGTGGGAGACTAAGGGATCTAAGGAATAAGGCCCCCGCCTTATTGCGCACCCCTTAGAATCATCGTGAGCGACTATCACAGTCTGCCCTCACGGTATCGTGGATTCTCTCGAACTAGGTAATCGTTAACCTACAGTTCGAGCCACAACAACAGTGCTAGTAGGTGGTGGCAGGGCTGCTGTCCACCCCTCTCCCTCAACCTCTCTGGAAATCGTGTGTGGCCCCTTTACTCCATATGTGAGTCTAGTCGGCAAGCTATCGTCAGCCTGCATCATCGACAATCATGTCAGAACATGTCAACATCAAATCATCAAATCAATGAAATATCACAGTAAATAAATCAACCCAAATAGCACATTCCATGACTCAATCCAGAGTCCAAGGGGTTCCACTGATGCCTCTGCATCCTTAAGGTCCAAAACACTTCACACTCAATAAAACTGAGTCAATAGCACCTATCTACATCAAATAGTAAAACATCATGTCGTCTATCAATCGCATCATAATCAAGTATAAATGGTTTAACATCATAAAAGTCCAGATCACCTGCGAGCAAGTGTCCTCAAAGAATAAGTTTTCTTAGTGCGCTAGAGCGGGATTTTACATAAAGACCCACATATTTCCACTTTTTAGTTCTTGAGTCATAGACTGCATGTATATGCTTTCAATCCCTATGGTATTTTTGGCCAATAGAATTTCCATATGTCCTACCCATGTCACATCCTTTAATGGCTTACCCAAGAGACATGCCCATGTCATCCCCTATATACCATGTGTCAATATACTCTTGGCATTGGTGACCTTATGGTGTTGAGCCACATACTAAATACCCCTTCTATCCATTAAGAGTATTTGATGTCACATGAAGGTGAATGAATGAAAGGGGAAGAAGATGAAACCTTCACCCTTTTCCCCAATGAAGTAGATGTGAAGAAGAGAAGAGTCAAAATGAAAAGAAGGATCAACAAGGGTTTTGGTAGAGGTAAGTGAGGGAAGAGGAAAAACATGGATTGAAAGATGAAGTCTAGGTGTTTGAAGATAGGATAATAAGTGTGGATGTTTGGGATAGAGTTTTGTGGGGTGGAATTTTTTAAAGGGAGAGATGTGAGTGTCCTATTCTAACCTCCCTACTTTGGGGTACTTATAATTTAGTCAAATAATGCATGAGGCCATCTTATTTGAATAAGGCCCATTAGATAGGTAGAAAATAGTTGATGTAAAATGGTATTCCTTATTAGATAAGGCCCACTAAGTTGTTGGTGCTCATTAATAGTGCGATCACAATTAGTTAGGCTTTTTCTAGTAAGAAACTATTTATAGAGCTAGAAGACTATGCAATGTTTTATTAAGGATTGTTATTAAATTCGATCGTTGTTGAAGTATATTACTCCCTTGGAAATTATTATCAACATTGATTTGTATTTTGGAATTATAAATACATGTGCCTTATTCTACAAGTTTAATTTCATTATCTCTTATGTTTTATTTTGTGCACTTAGATTCCTCTCAATAATTTCCATTTTTTGTTGTTTCTACTAGTTAAGTATATTGGAAGTGGAATTAAATCTCTTTCCTGAGATATCACACATCTAAATATAATTTTTTTTTATCCTAGAGACATGTTCCGATGTATTTAAACACAAATATATTTTATTTCATGGTTAAACATGTAATTCTATTTAATAATACAGATAGTGAATATAAGTCGAGTCACTTGGTTGGACACGATTTATTATCTGTTGGTATCCATCCAAGTAATACCACATTGAATATTATTTTCCTATGGATTTTGAGTTTCCATGTATCCTTGAGTATATCATAATCTCTCTAGGTGCACCTAAAAGTATCCTTACATAAGCCTCTCGACCATCCTATTTAAATAGTATGCTAAGAAGAACACTTGAGGAGATCACCATCGTGTATCAATGAATTGGATAACACAACTAAGTATAAATTGTTTATCACCCTTAGTTGGTGCCATGAAATATTTGGCTGAGTATTATTGTTGGAAACCCATAGGTATATGAAAGGGCCATAGAATTTGAGTCTCCTTTGTCCTTAAGACTTTTCAAACCCTAGATTTTGTAGTATAAGAGGAAAATTCCTACATGATTGAAAATATTATGAATTTGTGAATTTCAGTAGTGCAATAGTACTTGGACTGGAGAAATACACCTACTGGAGGTTGTTTAAAACAATATTGAGTCCTACCAATGGCCTTATAGGATATTATCTCAAAAACATGCTTGTGTGAAGTTGATTACATTAGTATATCTCTCTAGTAAGAACTTTTGGTGGACCCAACCATAATATTCTAAGTTACCTATTTCCATAGTGTCCTAAGAAGAAGTTGGTCGCATTCGTGTAAGTCTCAAATGACCCTTTTGGTTAACCTCATGGTGAATCGATTCTGCTAAGAAATATACCATGGATACCAATATTATTGATCTTGACACCAAGAATAATGACATAAATTACACTATCTAGACATAATGTTCCCATATTTTTGAAATCAACTCCAACATTCACACCTTGAACAAAATAGGTGTTCCAATCATATACATGCAAAAACAAATTGATATGCTAAAAACTCATCTTTGGACCATGAGATCATCCGGTAAGAGAAATAATAGGATCCACAAAGTGATAAATCCTACAAGGATGCAATGCATCATAATAGATAACCCTTTTAGTATAAACATCTATTGTTGGATCATGTTGTCATTGATGCCAAAGAATTGATGTCAAAGGATTGATGTCAAAGGAACAATGTTTTGTCATAGTATGTTGATGTAGTATGTATTTTCATTGATTAATGTCAACTGAACTCATTGATATATGATACATAGATGAAAATGGATCAATGTGTTGTCTTTGATATATAATGCATTGATGATGTCATGCATAGATGAAGATGGATCAATGTGTTGTCATATGCTGCATAGTTGGATTGATGTAAATATGATACATTATTTTCTTATCATGTTTGATAAGGAGTACAAATGGATGAAATCCAAAGTGGTCCCCTTATGGTGAAATCCCTCACGAGAAGACACTCTGTGGTTGAGTTATCCTAGAAGTATGGTTAGAGAACCCATGCTTAATTATGGAATAATGAGATGAAGATCAATGAATTTGTTAGTGAAACTATCCTAGATGGATAGTGCTTTTCGTTCCATTTCTGGTGGTATGTGGAACATCACATAACTCCTCACAATTTGAGAGTTATGGCCTTATGAAGTTGGAGGACCCTCATATGTTGGCTAGAAGCCCCAAAAAGTCAAAGAGTCAAAGTGATTATAAAGAAGAAATTATTTAAATAATAAAGTGAAGTAATAAAGTCAAAGAGGATTATTTAAATAATAAAGTAAATGGAGAACTTTCTAATTATGGAAAGTGGTTATAAAAGGGTTAACCCTAAAACGAGGAAAGTGGGTTAAGTGGTAAAGTGGATGTTAGATATATGGAAAGTGGCCAATTAGACAAAGTTGGACATAGGTGACTATGTGGACAAAGTGGCCAAGAAGATGCTGCTAAGGAAGCTACTTGGAGAGTATAAATAAGAGGCAAGTGTCTCTTGTAAAAATATATCTCTTGAGCATATATTGAAGATCTATTCTAAGAGAGAGATTGACTGGAGGATCTCATGGATGCATCAAAGTTTCCATAAGTCTGAGATCTTGACGGTGAAAGTTTTAGAAGTTTAGAAACCCTAGTTTCTAAAGGAGTACACGAGTAGCAGTGGGCCAGAGCATGTACATACATGAGCTACAATGAACTAGAGAGCGTACACACATAGGTTGAAGAAGGACAAAGAGCGTACAGTTGGAGGAAGTCATGGAGATTTGAGTGTGAGTTGATGTCAGGTTCTTAAAGTCTGAAGAAAGTTCCAGATATGTGTTTTATGGGCTCAGATCTGCCATATAAATTCTGGTATGGTTACATAGTTGTCTTGATGGATACTCTGTCTTATTGTATGGTGAATGCTTAAGGAATTCTTGGTATGGATGTTGTGATATGGTTATATTGGTTGATTGATAGAGTGAGAAACACTCTTATGTTTTAGTAACGATATGGTTTCCATATTATACTGGTTACTTATGATTGAGTGAAATTCATATTGTATGGTTGAGAAGCATGAGTAAGTTGTTGGAGAGCATATATGTGTTGTGATTGATGATGGTACAGATTGGAAAATGAAAGGGAGAACTAGATGTGACTGAAGGTTGCAAAGGATCTGATTTTTTCAAGGATAGAAAACCCTAATTGTTTATAAGGAACATGCAGACTATAGTAAATATTGGTCGCATACATACACGATCTGTACTACTGGTAGGGTGCGTACATACACATGCAACACTACTGACAGGTCATGTACCTATTGATAGATTGCTATCTATTGAGGATTGAATCCTCTTCTCAGTTGGTGCTGAGTTCTGTAAGCTCAGTCTTGCATTGCAGAGCTAGTGCTCTTGTGGAGTGTAACACCCTAGTTGTTACAATGCTGAGAGGCTAGGGTGCCCAAACAATTATTAAAAGGCCAGTGTTTCCAAAACATGTAATGTTTTCTATCATTATTAATAATAAATACATCATTTTCTGCTAGATAGATAAGGAATAAAGTTATAAGGGGCTATGATTCCACAAGAGAGGGATCTTGAGGGGCTAAGTGTTTATTCTTATGTTAATTACCCTTTTTTCCTAAGGGAGGGGATCGGTTAGGTGAGATTCTTGGGGAAGGCCAGGAGGCTCTTGATTTCCCCACGAGGTTACTTGAACCCAACTCAGGTATGATGGGGGGGTTCGACTGATGTCTTGTTCATTGATTCCCTGTACATTCATTCATTTTACCTCACACAATTTCATGCACCCATTTACCCATTCATTTATCCATCCTTCTCCATGTCTTGTCTTGGGAAAGGGAACTGAACTGCCAAAGAATTAGCCATGATATAGTTGGTTATAGTGGTTTCTGGTGTGATCGAGCCACGACTTGAGGCCTGCATGTCTGAGATGTGTTGGCCTATGTCCAGCGTTGCTCATAGCTGCGAGTCCTGAGAGTTCCATCATTGTGATTCTAGACCAATTGTGCTAGAGCCTAAATAAGGAGAAGGAATGCATGAAGGACTGCATGGCAGAGAAGGGTGGAGGTTTGTTCTCTCGGGTGGTGCAAGTTGGGTAAAAGAGAGCTCGATACTTGGATTGTTGTGAGAGATGGGAAGCCTGTGAGATATTGGGTGCTGACTAGTTTGGGAAGCCAAGTAACACTCTAGAACCATCCTTGTGGATTCATAGCCCTAGCTCAGGGGTGACACTGTTGTTGAGATTTGGAACAGTAGTGTCTATGGTTGGGTGGACCTTCCTTGGCCTGCAACCAATTGTTGTCATCTTTCATAAATAAAAGTGCTCTTTGTTATGGTATCATTTACATGTATATGAATGTATTTCCGTTATATATTTAATTATCATTTAATTGAATATTTAGACTATGCATGCTTGCTGACTACTGTTGTGCATGTCGTTAAAGTCTTTTCTTTTATGCATCTTTTTTTTTATTTTTAAAGTATTGGTAAGAGAAAGAATCCCAAGGGCGGGCTTGTAGGTAGTGTACCCCAACCTATGGGTGGTTGGGTATGTTACAGTTTGGTATCAAAGCTTTTGGTTGAAACACTGGGTTGGTATGGGCTGGGTCTGTTGGTCAGAGTCTTGGGGCCGAGATCAAATTATGACAGTGGAGTTGAAAATATCAGGAGGAATGGTGTTACAGAATCTACGCAGGGGATAGAACATTAGAGACTCGTGTAAGGGGTTCGAAGGATCATGACTGCCCCCCTTCAAATTTGGGAGTGATCGCCAACGTAGGATCAGGAGAGATATGGGATTGTTGGATCAGAGGACAGGTGAACAGGGGTCGTCTGATGTAAAGGAAGCTAGGGTTAAGGTCAGAACCGTCGAATCCCATTGGGGAGTGAGATCAACGGATAGGAGGCATTGCAGAGAACCAAGTTGCATAGGAGATAATTTCCCAAGCCGGTCCCACAATCCAAACCACGGTTTCCCCAAGGGGTTACATTCTAGTATTAGGAGAATTTTTGGGCAAAAAGCGGGTTGCTCCAAATCGTCAATCCGAGCCCCTTCAAATTGAAAGGCATGCAATGATGTGACACCTTAGGGCTTGAACATCGAAACTTCATATAGCCGAAGTAGATCTTGATCGTCGATCACCATGAGGTATGTGTCACAGATCAATAACTCTGGAGAAATCTATTCGAGAGGTTTTTAGTTAAGATTTGAAACTCCTGAATCCAAAAGAGTTAGAGATCCAAAGTAAATATCGATCGTCTGATCATCTAAAATAGATCTCAAGCATCGGATCGTTTGGAGTAAATCTCAAGCATGAAATCACCCGAGGTGAATCTGGGTCATTTGATCCAGAAGAGACGTGGCGTAAATCTATGGATTTCAGGTGAAGACTCGAAGTAAGCCTCAATCGTCCGATTCAAGAGGACACGTGGTAGAATCCCATGTACTTCGAGGAGGTTTTGAAATTTGAGATTTCTGAAGTCTGGATACCTGAAGAAATCATAGTCATCCGATCCAAGAGGACACATGGCGACAGATTGGCCAATTCGGGAATGTAGAGTTCGGGAGAATTGGAAGTGTGCCAGTATGGAAACTCCCGAAGTATCGAATCCAGAAGAGATGAAGTGATGGGGCACGATGATGTCACCAGGAGGTGTTTTGGACCCCAAAATTTCTGAAGTGACATGGCTTGCGGATGTCACCTGGGGTGACATGGACACATGGAATGTGTGCCACTTGTCAATAAGTTTTGAGAATTTGGAGTATTGAAAAGTCAGTTAGAACATGACATGTGTCACCCACTTGATTGGGCCACGTGTCTGCTTCTAGTATTTTTCCACGTGGTGACAGATCGTGTAGTTCGGAGACTGGGCACTTCGGAGGGGAAAGATGTGACAGGTAGCATTAGGTTGAAAAATCTCGAAGGCCCGAAGGCCGGAGTATGTATCGACTGTTGATTCCATAAGACACACATCGAAGGATCATCGACTTCGGGTGAAAGCACTCCAGGAGAAAGTGCAGGAGGAAAGTTTGAAACTTCCAAAGCCCGAAGAGCTGAAGTGATTCATAGCCGCTGATTTGTGGGTGGACACCTATCGGAAAATCATGAAATACTGGTAAAAGTGTTCTGGGAGGAGGAAAGCGGGGAAATTTGATACCCCCGAAGCGTGGAGTCTTGAAGTGGATCCCGATAGTTGATCGTGAAAGAGAATGAGGATTCTTCATCCGGTCCTGGATGAAAGTTATGAAGTCTTGAAGCTCTGAACAAGTGCTTTTTCAACTAAGCACAGGGTCATGA
>ML876964.1:10239-21061 GCA_009831015.1 Picea engelmannii
TTTTTTTTATTTTGTGTGACCTGGAGAAGTAAAAAAGGATACCTCAGTCACAAGGCCAAATTCACTATAAAATTTATGTAGTGTAACAACCCAAGTGCTTTCACTTTGTGTGAGTATTGAAATCTCTTTGTCACACTCTCTTTTTTCATTATATAAAAAGAAAAAGAAAAAAAAGTTTACTTTCTTTTTATTTCATGAATGAATATACCTATAGATAGGAGAATAATGTTTTTTCCAAAAACCCCCACCACAAAAACAAGTCCAAGCAATCCATAGATTGGTCCTGAAATACTAGAAATTTTCTTGGAAACGGAAGCTAGATAATTTGAAAATATTTCAGAAGAGGATTAGTCTCCCTTGCCTCATGCCATGGCTGGTGAAGAAGAGATGGTAGAAATATTTGAGTTCCCTATTCGGGAATCAAATGGAGAGGCCGAGATGAAAAACATTAATCCTTATGACTTACCTAATTTTCATGGGCTTGTTTATGAAGATCCTGACACTTTATTATTTAAGTTTGGAGTTATATGCAGGACATATGATTATACTACTAATGAATAGAAGCTCAAACATTTTCCTTCTACCTTGAAGGATTAATCTCTAAGATGTTTTATGATCTTGGAAGGAAATAGTACAACTTGGGATCAAATGAAAAATATCTTCATTGAAAGAAACAAATACTATTATAGAGAAAGAGATACACGGGATGAGATTTTTAGAATGACACAAGGACCTGATGAATATCTGTTACACATCAAAATTACTCACTTTGATAGTGTTGCAAGTGTCATCATTACAAAGGTCGCAAGTGTCACATTTTTCTTATAAGTGTCGCACTTTGTTCACAAGTGTCGCAAGTGTTAAAGAAAGCATACTATCATGATGCCTATGTCGTGCCTATAAAAACATGAGAAGGACACTTGAAAAACCTCAAACATTTGACTTGGAAGAGAAGAAATGAGTCAACAGGCTTATAAACCTTTTGCCATCTGAAAGCACCCCAAAAACTGAGTTTTTAGAGGGGAGCGCTCCCCTATACCTCTTCTGGGAGTGTTGGCGCTCCCCCTTACACTGTCTGGGAGTGCTATAAAGATTCTTTGGCCCTTCTGGAGGAGCACTATTGATTTTAGGAGTGTTGGCGCCCCCCTTAAGCTTACTAGGGAGAGCTACAGTGCTCTGATGGCCCTTTTGAGGGAGCGTTGCCTATTCTGGGCAGTTGTTCAGTTGTTGAGATGAATGGGAAAAGGATCCTTTCATTCTTGGAAGGTAGTTGGATTCGAATCCCTAGTCTAGTCATTGTCTTAGGGAAAATCCTCAACTAAAGGAGGAAAATCCTCAACTTCCCCAAGGATATCTCAAGTTGTTGAGCCTCTCCAAGGCTATATAAGCAAGCTTTCTCATGGTGAAAGAGGACTGGGAAAAGGAGAATCACACCAAACTTATGATCTTATAAGTGGTGTTGGAACAGAGATATTTTGGAAGAAAGAGACCTATGATCTCATAGGGAGCAATAAGTGAAGCTATCATCATTCGGATCGTGGATATTTTGAGAAAGGGGTAGACAAGGAGGACTTGAGGAAACTGCTGCAATCCATCCACGACTGTAAGCAATGTTTTGTCCTCATTAATATAATTTTCTTGGCCTATTTCTTTCTAATTCGTGTTCAATATCACATGAATTTGTCTCCTTAGTTGATAGACCTATTTCATACTAATATTGATAGAGTAGGAAGTGGTCATACTTTGTTCGTCTACAGGATCCATCGAGGAGCGAAAGATTGGAGCTCAACTCGGAGCGTGCAGGGACAAACATCGGTAAAAGGTACTTCTTTTATCCTTCCTCCTCACACACTAGTCTACCTAGATCTAAAAGGAAGTCAGTGACCATGATAATCATTTTCTATCTTAGAGTTAAGAGTCTATCTCTTTGAGGAGATCTACCTGTCCGCAGGGAGATTTTCCTTCAACAGAAACTGGCGACTCCATTGGGAAAGAATCAGAACTTTCTTAGTTTTGTTTTTCCTCATAGGCCTTGTCTTACCCTTTGTGTTCTTAGACCTTGTTTACCCCATATGTTTGATTTCATATGCTGATTGACTCTTTACCCCATCACACTCAGCTTGACTATCGAAATTTGATCAAAATTTTGGTTTTTTTGACATTTTTATGAGTTTTTTTAGCCTGGCGCCCCCCTGCCCATGTTAGTAGAGCACCAACACTCCCTGGAGGTGTTGGAAAGAGTGTTATAATGCTTTGGTGGACCTTACACCAGAGCGCCAACCCTGTTTTGCACAAAACCTCTTCAAAAATTGCATTTTTTGGAGGTCCAGACCCTGTTTCTTCACTTGCTGAGCTACTTTGTGACTCAATGATCCTTCCTTTGACCTTTGACATTCTTCCTCCTGAGAAGTAAACACCTTATTTTTCATATTTTATGCCCTTCTTAATTATTTTTGAGCTTTTGTTGTTGAGAGCTTGAAATTGATCTGCTGCTTTTTTCCTCTCCTATCCGACTGAGCGGGAACTCTAGTAAAGGACATCATAAGTCTGGAACTCTTCTAATTTGATTCTTTGAGGTCATCTGATCCAATCTCTTTCTCCTTACTTTTGTGTTTTTGGTTTTCTTTCTCTTGTTTGATCGCAAAAAAAGGGTGTGTTGTTTGTGCAAAATCTTCATATTCTTTTCTGAATCTCCTTGATCTTAAAGAGTAGTTGGCAGGAGAAATTTTGCATTGAATTGATTATCATTCACATACAAACGACAAAAGTACATATTAGTGATTAGTTTGCATATTAGTTTGCATTTATAAAATGTTGTAGCATTATATTGGATTTGATTGAGAACAAAATTGATTGAGGGCATTCCTTATCAAGTGTTTGATAGTGAAAACGACTCTTCCTCTTTCCCATAAATAGGTATTCATTGAAAAGAAATGATTGCTTATCATATTTCATGCATATTTTTGGGAATTGAGTCATCATTCCATCAGTTTCACTTTCATACACCCTCTAAGTAAACAAAAGCCATTAAAATCAACACTTAACTAAAATTTATCAGACGTTTTACATCTTTGTTAGCAAACCTACATTAGTTTAAGGTGTAGGGATTTGGAATAAGTTGAAAGGGTAACTTTCCAAAGCTATCAAACAAACTTAGTATCTTGCGGTACGGAGAGTCAAATCCAATTGTCRTATTGTCTTGCTGGGATCCCCCTCTCACACAGGGGTTACGCATGAGGTCTSATTCGGGTGAGTTACGRAGATTATCCCTCTGTGGCCCAACTGTTTGTAGTGGTCAGATCGTATATTGGGGGTCACTGAAAGGTATACCCACGATTATGTGTGGGAGCCTTTCAAGTTGATTTCAGACTTATTATCCTGCCCATACGTTTCGATTGGATTGTCGACTGTACCCACCCAGGGGATAACTATGAGTTGGTGACCTTAGTAKCCATAATMTTTAGGGTCTTACACAAGGTGACGGTGAAGGTAAGTCTCACTGTACTTGGAAAAGACRTTGGTCAAACTCACTCGAGCACCTTGGAGGGTAAATCCACAATTACTGCGTGGAAGCTTGCACCAAGGCGTAAGTCCGTTAAGCAGGTCACCAATGTAACTAATCCACCCACTCTATCCCCGCCCCTTCCTATTTTGATCTCGCGATGTTGGATTTCATCACCAACTAGTGGTTTCATCGTAGGAAGGTTTGTTTGATTGATTGCTTCTCAGATTCATAGCATGTGTTGTTTGTTTTACTTAGTGGACCTTAGGTCAAGTCAGTGTTAATGGCATTGAATCCTGGGAGTACTAATTGAGGAACCCCTTCTCCTGGGGAACCTTATACCTTTCCTTCATTTGGAAACTTTGGTCCTCCATATGTTGCCACACCGAGTCTTCCAAGACTCACTATCGGATTACTAGTTTGGTTGTTCCCCACTCCGGTGATACCGAATCCTCCCAATGTTTCAGTTGCACCTAATACTTTGTATGTCAATACACCACCCACACATTAACCTCATGTCGAATTTTCACCTTCTTCGTCCATCAAGTCTCCTTCCATTTCTCCTTCTTCACCTAGTGAAATCTCTAAAGAAAGTAGCCAGGTTGATCAAAAGAAGAAGAAACGGAAAGAGAAGAAGAAGAAGAACCCGAAAAGGACAAAGTCCCCAACAACATCATATGTTGGCTCTAAGAAACCAGTTACTGTTAATAGTACTGGGAGTATTGATGAGGTCAACAAGATTAAAATGAAGAATCCAAAACCCAAATTCCCTTGCAGCCTTTGTAAGGGTGACCACTTTCTGAGGGATTGCCCCGGTCTTACCCAAGTCTTAGAAATGTGGTCCTCCATGTCATCGGCCTTTTTCGGTCATGTCGATGATACCCCATCAACTAGTGATGTTCAGGTTGGTAAGAAGAAGAAAACCATCAAGGTCCCTTGCATGTTATGTAAAGGTAATCATTACTCTCACCTTTGTCCTCGCATGGACGAGGCTTCTTCTCTTTTGGAAAAACTTCAACTTCCAAAAGGTTATCGTAAGCTTTCCTTCGACCCATCATTGGTTGATGGACTGATCAGTCCAGTTCCATCCCCGGTCAGTCCAGTTGATCAGGTGGTCAATCTAGTTTCCTCCTCGATTGAACCATGAACCCAAGTAGCTGATCCAGTTCCATCATTGATTAGCCCCGCTCTTCATCAAAAGAGTGACACCAAAGTAGTCAATTTGTTTTCATCCTTGGTCGATCCCACTCTCCCGTTAGAGGGTGAAACCAAAGTGGTCGATCCAGTTTCACCATCGATCAATCCCATTCCTCCATTGAGGAATGCTAAAGTGACTGATCCAATCCCTTCCTTGGTCAATCCCACTCTTCCTCTGAAGAGTGCCAAAGTGGTCAATCCAGTTTTACCATCGATCGATCCCATTCCTCCATTGATGAATGCTAAAGTGATTGATCCAGTCCCTTCCTTGGTCAGTCTCACTCTTCCTCTAAAGAGTGCCAAAGTGGTCGATGCGGTTTTTCCATCGATCGATCCCATTCCTCCATTGAGGAATGTCAAAGTGACTGATCCAGTCCCTTCCTCGGTTAGTCCCACTCTTCCTATGAAGAGTGATAAAGTGGTCTATTCAAGTCCACCATTGGTTGATCTGATCCAATCATCAGTCGATCCTACTCCCCTTCTAGAGAGTAAACCTGATACTGCCCATGTTTTTCTCGTTAATACAGACTCTACCATATCGGGGGGCATTCCTCCTTCTCCTACAAAATCCCCTCCAAGTAATGAGGCCATCCTTTTTTATTGGGGTGTGCTAACTAGACCTCATCTTCCCTCCCACATTGCTTTCCAGATTATAGTACAGGTTCATGGTTGGGACATTCCTCAAACATTGATAGATGAAGGTGCGTCCGTTAGTATTTTGTCTTCTGTTGCATGGTACACTTTGGGTTGTCCGCAGCTTGCACCAGTTACATAGAATCTGTTAGCTTTTAACAGAAGAACTAGTCAACCTTTAGGGATCCTTCCTCAGTTTCTTGTAACTTTGGGAGGGAAAACTGTCTTTATCGATGTCATGGTAGTTCGAGACCCCTCGGATTTCTCTTTACTCCTTGGGCAGGATTATGTCTATGCTATGAAAGCTCTTGTATCCACCCTTTCCCGTGTGATATCTTTCCCTCACGATGGAAGAATTGTGACTATTGATGAACTTTCCTTCATCAGCTCTAACTGGGTTACCTCCCTAAGTGGTTATTATATGAAGATAGTATCACCCCCGCTGCATGTCAATTATGTGGCATTGTCTCCCATGACCTCAAATTCCGATGATTTGGATCCGGTGGTTGACATGGTGATCTCTTCGGTAGGATTATTGGAGCCTAATCTCCTTACTCCTATCACAGCCCTCGACATGTGTTCCTTCTCGAGTGATTATCTTCCATCCAGCGAAGATCTCTTGGAAGCCATGACCGAGTTTTGTCCCTTGACATGGTATCCTTCCAAAGTGTTATCCTCTCAGAAGCCATGATCAGGAAGAAACCACGAGCATAGTTTCTCTTCTTTGTGGAAAGCTCATTAAAAAATGAAACCGAGGCTCTAAGAATAGTTCTTTTCCTGTGTCAAGTTCGTTAAAAAATGAAACAGTCACCTCTCTTGAACCTTCTTTTCATCCACCCTTCTCCTTCGGTGAATGAATTGAAGCTTGGAGGGCATGTCTCTATTCTTTGATGATCTTTCTAGAGTTAAGCCACTAGCTTTCAAGCTGGGGGCACACCGAGCTTAGTCTTTGTTCTTTCTCATGCTCATAAATACATGAGAATGCATCCGGGTAGACTTTTATCTCTTTTTCAGACCTGTATGGATACACGAAAAAGGAACCCCCTAGAGTCTCCTTTAAGCTCTTTTCAGACTCTCTAAACATGAAAATAATTTTCGAGTGATCTTGCTTCCTTTCCCACTCGTTTAAAGGTTTGAAAGGGTGTATTTCGAGTGATAATTTATCTCTTTTTCAACCTCGCAAGACTAACATTACGAAAAAGGACAACACTAGAGTCATATTTAAGTCCTTTTCAGACTCTCTAAACATGAAAAGATTACCGAGCGACCTTGTTCTTTTCACTCTTGTTAAAGTATTCAAAGAAAACATCTGTTGAGCGATTGTTTATCTCTTTTTCGGTCTCTTCAGACTACTTTACGAAAAAGGAACTGAGAGATTTCTCTTTTAAGTGTTTTTCCAGACTCTATAATTATGAAAAACCTTCGAGTTTTCTGTATTTGGACTCGCTAAACCAAACATCGACAAGCCCATACGGGACCGAACCCTTACTTCTTCCAGTTCGTTAAACAAAGGGAGAGGAACTTACCGAAGGTGAGTTATATTGAGCATGTGTTACCCTCCTCGAGCTCTCTAAATTAAAAAGAGGTACTTGTCTATCTGGATGGGGGAAAATTTGAGAGAAGCAAGCCAAGCAGTGTTTTGAGAACATTACCAAGTAACTCTTAGAGTCGCCCTTGAACACGGCACTTTGCTTTTTTCACGCATTATAATCCATTGAACCTCTATACTGAGCCAATCCTTTAGGTTTCTTTCACTCCTTTGGATCACCTAACGAAAGTCACAGTATCCATTGCATCATCATGTTTTGGTCCATGTCATGTTTCTACTATTATGCCTCAGTGTTCAAGGGAAGTATCCACCTTGAGAGTCAGTCGTCACAAATATCTTGTCTCAATACCCGTGTCAATCCACATTCATTTGATCTACCAATTACATCTCTATGGTTGTTTCGTGTCATTGATGGGGGATACATCAAGGCCCTCCTTCGATGATCCTATTCCTGTCGACTTCAACACATTATCTAGGAACTAGACTTAGAAACCAGTTAGTACTTTGGGACCTCCATGCCTCAATGGTAGGCCTCCTCACATTCGATAATGGGTTTACATCATTGACCTCTGATCGAATGATTCCATGGATGTTCGAATTCATCTCATCCATTCACATTCGTTGGAATGTACTAGGGTACCTTGAGAATCATTGACATTAATGTTGATCTCCCTTGCGCTTGTTAACGGTTTACATCATTGATCGATAATCAAGTGGTTTCTTCCATGTTCGACATCAGAACATCTATTCACATGGTTATATTTGTACTACCTTGGGATCGGTAAGAAGACCCTGGGTTGAGTGATCACTTTGATATGTACTTTTCCTAGGTTGCGATGGAGTTTCTCTTGAACAATGACACATATACTATGACATAGATCCACTTTGTATTGGTCATGGCTATGTCTTGTCATCTCGTAGATCCACAGTGTATTCTTTGCGCCTATGATTAGTTCATGTCATAAGAGTATAGATCCACAGTGTATTTTCAGTGGCTATACCTTTTTATCAATACAATTATGGATCTGTAGTGTATTTTATGGTGGCCATATCTTGCAAGTCTTGATCACCCAAGCATAGGTATGCCTGCCTTGCGTTTGAAACAAGTCATAATTGTTAGAAACATTTCTTTTCCTAGGCACAAGAGTATTTAGGTCTACAAGTTGTACGAGGAGCGCCCAAGCGCAACGCATAGAAGAAGTCATGTTCGGACTTAAAATCAAGCGAGCGGGCAAAATTATAGTGTCAACGGTCCTGATCCATCCACATGAGTAGATCAACGGTTGGCGGGAAATCACAGATAGCAGAGCTGCACTGAGATTAGCACAAACATATCACGCCCATATTGTATACAAGGAAGAATAGCAACCTTCCATCCAAGGGACACGTGGTGCGAGATCTAGTCGTGTCGAATTTTTGGCAGTCGCGAGTTCAAAGGGTGAAGTTTTTATATCGTTGTACATTTCGAAACCCCGAACTCGGAAATGTCGAAAGTGCCCAAAGGAGGGCCCACAATATTGAGTAGAAGCCTCAATCATCCATCCAAAGGGGACACCTAGCGGACAATTGAGCCGTCTCGGCATTTCATCCATCGCGACCCCAAACCGCAAGGAGCAGCTCCGTCATTTTCCCGATGCACGAGGTGACGGGAGCGTCCATGACTCGGGCCCACAATATCACCGAGTGAGTCAGGACCATCAGATCTGAGAGGGATGCATGGCACCATATTAAGCCGGTTCGACATTTTTCTCATCGCGATTTCAAAAAAGTAGGGATTAACTCCTTCCCATTCGCAAACGCTGAAAGTGCCTTGGGAATAAGCACGTGGTCACAGCCCGTAGTCACTTAGGGAAAGAAAGGAGTTGTATAAAGAAGGCCAAAGGTGCCAAGTTTAGTTATAGAGGGGATCACCGTGATCTCCAGGTGCCATCGGATCCGATCTCAATACTGTTTCTCGCTCGGAGTAAATGAAGGAAAGTAGGGGTGGTTGAAACCTCTCCTCATTCATTAGGTGCAAAGTATGGAGGGCTTGGCAAGCGGTCTGCTCGAGAGGGTCCTGTGTACCATTTCTTCCAAAAAATCCATGCCGACTCTTTGACCAGCCAGAGGAGGTCTGCACACACTATCTTGGCTATTAATGGCTCAGCTACTTCCCTTGCAGGAGCCATGCGCAGTTAAGGTGGCATCTGACAAAGAATAGCCGTCCGAATTTGGCCGAGGGGACACGAAATCTTGGGTGCATGATCGGCCAGAGTCTGCATGTGTAGAATGTCAGAATACATGTAGACGCAATGTTTTTAATGCAGCGTCTTATTTTTTTTTTGTTGTTGTTTTTGAGTATATGTAGGCGTTTTCGCCATTTTTGTAAAGGATCGATGGTAGAGCGAAGCTCCCGATTGTAATGTTTTAACAGACGCTCTAGTTTTTTGGTTATGCATCTGTATGTAAGATTTATTGTTTTATGAAAGACAGTTTCCCTATTTCATCTAGTTTTCATCTCATACTGAGGGAGTTCATGATTGACTGATTCACATGAATTATTGCAGTTGCGTTATGATAAAGGTTTTATTATGACACTATTGTATTCCCTGGTTTTGTGTGTTTGAATGTAAGATGATCTCACGTTTAAATGCATTCTCCTACAGTCTGCTAGAAACCTGATGTTGACAATAGACCTTTGCATCTCTCTGATACAAGTCTTCCCCCCTACTCACCCTTACTACAACTCCCTGTCTGAAGTATGTCCAAGACCTCACCTACCCATGCATGTCGGGCCTAGTTTCGGAGTCGAAACAATATCATATGAGTTTACTTCCATTCGATCACCTCTTCCATACACAAACCATGACATAAACTGATGGGCGTCAGGCTCTACTCCTGCAAGAAATCCAGGAGTGACTTCCATTGCCAACATTTCTGGCGCCGTTGCTGGGGACGAAGTTGAAGATTTTCCCTGGGCAAAACGACATTGAGCCTCTGATTCTGAAGATGCATCAGACATCAAAGCCCTTAAATATTGCTATTGTGCACCTGGTGACTCCACTGTGGTGACTCCATTGTTTCCACATCACTGTTTCAACTGTGACTACTTTTAGCACACCTGAAATCTAACCCAGAGGAGATTTCTCGAGAAGGTTTCAGCGGCTTCTTTCTCAGCTTGAGAAGCTTCCTGGGGTAACGAAAATGTTAAGATCTGGCCTTTGATGGTGAACAAGGACCAGGCATATTTGAAGCTCCGCATCTTTCACCTTGCGACTCCATGATTCGAGGATCGATTGGCAACTCCACTGGTTTGATATGGAGAAAATTATGTCTCAAAGGTTTTCTTTCTGTGACTTTTCCCAGATAGTTGGCTTTCCTAATGCACTTCCTGATAGAGACCAATGGGAATATTTCCTCAATGAATTTCATGCAACAAGTTGGGAGGAACCAGCTGAGCATTTACTGGACTTCCATGAAGCTATTAACTGACAAAATATCATGCATGAGGATGTCCTGATTAAGCTATTTAGGTGTTCATTGAAGGGAGCTTCTCTTGAGTGGTGTCGATCTCTTCTCGCTGTGAGCATCTGCTCTTTAACAAGTTTTCATACAGCTTTCAATTCATTTTGTAAAGACTACTATACAGTTGATTGTTTGTTTGAAAAATGTTGTGAGGAGTTTTCTTTGCTTCATGAAGCCTATGTTGGCCCTAAAGACCAGGTCCATGATGAAGATTTTACTGTGGAGGAAAGCATTTTCCAGGAAAATATGGAGGTGTTGAATGATATTAATTGTGTTAGCCCTAGAACGGAAGCATCTGACATTATTTCAGATGCACCTGTTCTTTTAGATGTTCATAATGATCAACATGCCTCTTGTGGAAATTGTGAGTTTATAGAGCAAATGTGGTCCATGGTAGATGACTCACTTGGATATTCAGTTGAAGCAGATGTTCCTAG
>WSFP011468323.1:0-18084 GCA_009831015.1 Picea engelmannii
TTTTTAACATTTTTTCTACGGTTCCTTCCATTGGTATTCACCTTCACTTCACGGTAAATTCCATTGGGAATTATGATTAAGACAAACCTTCTCTTGTTCTTGGAATCCTCTCCTCCCTTTCTCGAATACATCACCATCATGAAGCTCATACTTAAGATTATTCATTTATTTTTAGCATTATTTAACCACATTGGAGTTGAGCCATAAAGATTGAATACTTATATTTATTCACTTCCCCAAACCATTAGATTCTAATGGACACATTACATAATGATGCTACAAAATGAGCTACATAATGAGATGCTACGAAATGAAGTGCTACGAAATTAGATGCTACAAAATGGAGTGTTGTGGAATGATATGCTACATAATGGAATGTTATGGAATGGAGTATCACCGAAGTCGAAGCTATCAACATCGGGATCGAATTTTATCTATATTCATCTCCCCGACCATCTAAGTCCAAGGGACCCATCGGAGACCCACCTGAGTACAACAGACCCATCGGAGACCCATAGTTGGAATGTTGTAACCATTGGAGCGTCGAGTTGCAGAATGAGTCTGAACCATCGAAGTCCGATGAACTCATCAAAAAAGAAGTTGTTACGGAAAGGGAAGCTTTGGAATGATATACGAAATGGTGAGTTTTCGGAGTCTGACTCATCGGAGTGGTATGCTACGAAATGGCCCTACCATTGTAAAGTTTGATCCATCGGAGTTCGACTCATCGGAGTGGTATGTTACGGAATGGCCCGACCATTGTAAAGTTTGACCCATTGGAGTTCGACTCATCGGGGTGGTATGCTATAGAATGGCTCAAACATTGTAAATCCTAACCGTCAGAGTCTAGTACATCAAGGAGGAAGTTGTTGTGGAATGGTTAAATATGAACGACCCAGATTCACCCACGGACAAATCAAGGGTTATTGAGCATCGAACTTCAAACGAACATATCTTGAGCTACAGGTGTCGGAATCAAGCCCATGATACCTTGTTGGAAAGGTATCGAGATGAAGAATACATTGAGATAGGAATTCAGGCCAAAACAATGATGGAAAATCTCATAAAATGCAAAGAATAACATACCATGAATTTGGGAAAAAATTGACTATGCAAACTTCAAACAGTCATAACTGGAGCTACGTGAAATGAAATAAGGCCCACGATATCTCATTGGAAATATAGAAGAGGGAAGAACAACATGGTACAACTAGTATTGATAGATTGAAGGCGAAAATTTCTAGAAAATGTAGAAAACATAACAAACTCTAATTTAATTGGAAAATGGGCTATTCATGTTCCAACAGTCATATGAAGCTATAGGAGTTAAAATTGGACTTGCAAGAGCACACTGAAAGGCTGAGACATAGGAGAATAAGTTGGGATGATCTTATTCAACAAGTTAACACTAGAAACGCCCAAAATAACTTGAGGAGCAGAAGATAATGACAATGGGAAAAGTTAATAATATTTTTCAATGAATATCATCTGTAAACTTCCTTAGGGTGAAAATAACCACCCGGGAGTCTCTTCAGCTTCTGTTTGTAACTCCCACATGTTCATATTAGAAAATGTAAAAGAAATTCAATATGTAAAACGACAAATCAAAGGGAAAATGAAGTGAACAGTCACAAGAGTTATAGAGGACATGTTAGATGTAATAGTGGACTTTTGCCCAATGTATAGTCTGATAATAGTATTATTTTTTAATATATGAAGAGAAGAAGGCATTTTCGAAGTCATAACTATTTTCAAATTCTTGTGGGACTACTATACACATGTATTTTTCATTTGAGTTTTCTGAGTACTAATCATATGGACTATTTATGTGCTTAGTCTTTACAATTATCATGTTGTTGTGATTTATAATGAGTTCAAGAATGATGTTACAGATCTTGTCTTCAACTATTTCAGAAGATATTTGAAATATTAGTGCATCAACATATTCTTGGTTGTCATGAACTATTTTTGTTGTCAAGATATCACCTTAATTTGTGCTCATCTATTAGTTTTTCTTTCGTGCGATAGGTTAGAAGTGGTTAAGTTAGATTAGATTTAGAATTAATCAGAACTATTTGGTGGACAATTTATTGTCTTTCCCCTTTTTATTCTTTTAATTCTCAGTGGAAACTAGGCCCACATACTGGTCGAAAATGCTACACCAAACGATAGTAGGTCTAATTAGGACCAACCATTGGGTGTTCTCCCTTACCTGCTTGACAAACTATTTGGACCCGTCGACACTTGTCTTCTAGTGTTTCAGAGTGATTTTCGTTTCTTTTGTTCCTATATAAATCTATCAATGCACATACCAATTCATGCCACTGATGCTCTGCACTCGTGAATGTGTTGAAAAAGGTTGGAGGATCTATCTTATCATTGCAAATACATTTTTCTTAATATGTTGGAAGTAATTAGGAGAAGTGCGAATTTTTTTTGAAATCTATGTATCTAATATCGGATTTAAGTATCTTTTCCAAATTTGGTTTGTACTTCACGTCTTTTGCCAACAACTTTCTTTCTTGTAATTTTCCCTTTCTTATTTGTATCCACATGCAGGAAAGCACTTTGCCAATTATTTTTCGCACCGTTTTGAAGAACAAATATGTAGTATGATACAAGAAATCACCACTAGCATGTAGCAATTCCTATTTCATTATTTTCTGGTAACTAAATCTCTTAACAATGTCATCATCACACACATTCCCGTAGAAAAGGGTTGGAAAGTTCATCTCTTCTACGTATCTGTCCATGAATATTCCAAGTGGACGTTGTCCTTCAGCAAGTGCAACTTCAATGATCTTGTCCTGCAAATCATGGATGTATTGCGATTCTATGAACCCATTCACCAGTGTTTCACTAGGTCTCTCACTATCTGATTCTATCTCCATATCACTCTCACACTCATAATTTGTCTCTTCTATGCATTTTTTACCGTCTTATTCAAGAATATCAACCCATTCTTTGTTTATAGTGATGTTCCCGGACTTGTATAAAACTATGAACCACAATTATTTTAATCCTTTCATCACAATGTTCACACAAACTCTTCATGTCTTATATGCATTTTTGTATTGTAATCATCTTTGTAATGCAATTGGAATTGTCATTATTTCATCCATGAATTGTGGCAATAATTGTTTGACGATATCTATATGAATAGGAATGTTGATGATGAAGCTTGTCAAGCCCATTTGTGATCGTTTGTAGCCCCATTGTCTAATTTGTGCAAATGCAATTCTAAGTGAGACAAGTCTCTCCTCAAGTTTTGATAGTGTACTTGCAATTGGCAATGGCATGTTGCATCTTATCTGGTTTGGTGTTGCAAACCATGTCAACTTTTTATTTTCAACTGCTCTTTTGCAACTAATACATATCTTCTCATAAGAGATTGTTTTGTCACATGCACTTAATCTAAGATATTCTTTCTTCAATTCCTCGTTCAAGCATTTAATGTTCTTTGAAAAATGCAAATGTTCACGAATTGCACAATCATTTCTAGGTGTATCTTGGATGTATTTCACATATAATTGACATGCTTGTTTACATTGATATGCTCAACACATGAACATCAACTTTTTCTTTTCTGTCCAGGTTTTGCACTACATTGTATTTGTTTTAATTTCACATAGACCACACTTGCTCATTTATTTCCATGCCTTGTTGCATTGATTGAATCTTTGTCTTTTGCATCTGCATCCCTTTTCACCCCTTGATCAACAACAAACCTGCAATTGCATTTGTTTGTTTCACATGCCATCTTTTTTAGTCTATGGTAACCAGGTCTCTCAACTACAGGTTTCTTTGCTTTACGGCAACCCATTCCACCAAGTGCACTGTTGTTTGTTAATGTAATTCAATCGTCACATTGTGCATTGTGTTTATCTTGGTGTCTTCCCAGTGCATGTCCAGGAACCAATACATTTTCATGCATACTTTTGCTCAATGCCAATACTATATCTCTATCATGCTTGTTTCCATGTGTATTCATTATGCCCACTATGTGTTGGTCACAATGCTCAACGCATATTTCACTGTATTTCTCCCTTAACAATGGCTCATAGTGAACATGAATTGTTTGTGTTTCAAGTGACCATTTTGCTAACCATCATATGCAAAATGTATATCCTCGTAGCCCTCTCTCATTGTAATGTAGATTTGAAGATACAAACAAGTGCATTTTCGACAGATATATGTCAATGTTGTGAATCCCATGCAATTCGTACAAGAAATCGGATCCTAACTCAAGCTCATATGATTCCAATGTTTCTTTACCTCCATTGTCCAAACAAACCAAAAAATGATCTATTAATCCATTTCACAATTCAATGGAAGAGTAGCACAAATGCAAAAGGACGTGTAATGCATCAAACAAACAATCCCCAGGACTATATGTAAATGCATCCAATCTAAAAAGACAATTTCTATGTAGAACATGATCAATATTTCCATGGATAATGCACTGCCCATTGTTTTCATAGTTTTTAACATCTATTGTATCTTCCATGTTCCAGTTTATGTCATTTAGATGATGCTTAAGCTTTGTCTATAACATTGACCAACAAAAAGAACATAAGATATTAAATACAATCTCAAAGTAGCATACCTTATTTTTGTTATCGTTCAACTTTTATTTTCTTTGATACATATAGTTTCTGAAATAGTCTTTGACCAACTTAACCAACCCCTAAAAAAGAAAAATAACAAGCAACCACTAATTTTCCTTGGCATACATGTCACACCCCAAAAATATTTCATTTTACAGTTTGATCGAGAAATACAGGCAGGAACCCCCGATGGGGTGCCACCTATGCCTACACGTGTTTGATGTTCATGTACTCCCCTACCACTTACCCTCCATCCCAAGCGAGGCATTAATGCTCACACACTCTGCATCAATCGATTTCTCATGGGAAACGTTTCTCTAGTAATTCGACGGACGAGCTCCTCTCGTCAGCACAGTACCAACTCACAGATGGGCATTCTTTTCATCTTAATGTCTCATTCAATGGCATGGGGATTAATTTCCCCTTTCTCCCCCAATGACATCCTAGTCTTTTGGCACCTTCTTCCTTCCTTTGTCTCTACACACTCTGGCTTGGCCTTCCCTTTCACCCATCATTGTGTCTTTCACCCTATCATCAACTCCCTCTTAACCACCATGCCGAGAGAGAGGAAATCCTAAACGCGGACCAGCTTACTACCGCTACCTGGCTAATCGAGGGCATTTTTACACTCCTCCTTTACAATCATCTTTGTTCTATCCAGTCCCTGTCAAGACAAATTCAGGCACCTGCAACAACAATAAGAATGTGGAGAGGGATTTCCAGGCTGATCCTATGCAACAAAAGCACAATTCTCTAGCACCAGATTCAAGGGAAATAACATAATGGGATCCTCATGAGGGGCACTAGGGATTCCCAATCACAGAGGAGCTACCTCCAATGGCCCAACTATGGTTCAAGTAATTCCTCTAGCTTCCCCGACTGTGAATCCTTCATGCATGGACGATGGCTCTTCGTGACGTTTATCGAAGGAACAACTCCAACTCATCTTTGAATTGCATGAGGCAGTCTCATATCAAAATTTTCGCCAAGACATTATCAATCTCATAATGGATGCTCTTTTCAACTCCCTCTCAAGCGAGCCTACTCATTCTCGTTGTCCACTTTATTGTCAGCCTTTTTCCTTTGCTCCAGAGTGGAGACTTTCTGCTTCTAGTACCGATGGTATTTGATTTTTCGGTAGAGCCCTCAATGATCTATGTATGGCTTTTTAGATGGTTGCAGTTCTGCTCTCATAGGCTTGAGATTATGTAAGTACTCAGCCGACATATGTATGCTCTATAGAATTTTTGTTATTTTGTTAATAGATTCCAAGCTTGTTTTGGACAATTTCAATGTGTTATCACATATAGTTGTCAAGGGCAGCAGGTCGTCCAAATTTGTGGTCTGCATAGGAAGCGTCCGAGCGCAGCATGTAGAGCAGCTCATTTCAGGCTTAAAATACAAACAGGCAGGCTCAATTTTGCGATGATGGAGATCCCCTGTGAGAATCAGATTAGCGGCCCCCGGGTATTCAGAGTTTCAGAATTGCATGAAGTATAGCGCCATGAAAAGAGTTGAAGTCTCGAATGCCCAAAGTCCCGAAGTAGATCTCGACCATCTGAATCCAGACTGACACGCGTCATCAGATCTGTCACTTTGGGAGTTTTACTTCGGGAGTTTTGAAACGAGAAAATCGTCGAAGCACCTTTGAGATAGGCCCAAGGTCGCAGCCCGAGGTCACAAGCATGAAGGGGTGATGAAGAAGGAGTTGGCACATGAGGCTCGAGATTTCAAAAGTGCAAAAGAGGAAGGTCGTGGGTTTCATAGGACCTGCAGTAAAGAGTCCCCAACAACACACGACAGCCCCTGGGCATTTAGCCTCATTGTGATCCTGAGAAGAAGCAGTAAATGAAAAAGGAGTGGTGGTTGAAACTTCAACTCACTCCATAAATGGAAAGCATGGAGTGTTTGGTTGTAGAGACAGAGTATTCAACTAGAGGCACCCTCGATGGAGAGATTTTCCTGCAAAACACATAACTAAGTCCTGCACAGTCTGACAGAGCAGGCACCAACTGAAAACTTTAAATGCAGAGGTTCAAACACGCTCCCGGTGGTTGCAACATTTCTGAGTATATATAAGCAGTTTTAGTATTTTGTTAAGGTCGAATGGTTGAGCTAGGCTCCCTGATATTGTAATATTTTGATTGAGAACAACTGGTTCTCTGGTTATGTATTTGTTTTTTAGACATCTTGGTTAATCTAAGTTGGTTTTCTTACTCCATCTTATTTGCCTCTGATAATGAGAGAGTTCATGTTTGATTGATTCACATGGATTGTTGTAATTGTATTATGATAAATGTTTGATTATAGTGTTGTTATAATTTCTTTCAGTTTCTTTGAGATTTGAATTCAAGAGGATCTTGTGTTTAAGTTATTTCCTCCTTAAGTTGTTGGAAGACCTGATGTCCACAACAAACCTTTACATTCTCCTCACCAAAGTCTTCCCTCTATTCACCCTTACTCCAACTTACTGACCGAAGTTAATCAAGACCTCACCTACAGGTGCATACTAGTCCAGTTTTCTGAGTTAAAACGATATCATCTTGAGTCTGTGCCCATTTGACCTCTTTAAAACCAACCTATGGCATAAAACTCTGATGGGTACTGGGCTTACCTCCAATGCAATCTGGAGGTGAATTCTAGTGTTAACATTTTCTGACGTCGTTGCCGGGGAACGAATTGAAGACTTTTCCCTGGGTAGAACGACGATGAGCTTCTGATTCTGAAGGTGCATCAGGTATTAGAACCATTGAAGATTGCATTTGCACCCGGCGACTCCACTATTTCGGTTGTGGTTAACTCTAGCACACCCAAGCTAACCCAGAGAACTTTTTCGAGAAGGATTTTAACAACTGTTTTCTTAGCTTGAAAGTTCCCTGGGAGATTGACAACGATCAGATGTGGTCTTTGATGATGAACAAAGACGAGACACATTCAGACTGCATATCATTCACCTGGCGACTCCATGATTAAAGGATCAAATGGTGACTCCGCTGGTTCAAAATGGAAAGAATCTTGGCTCAGAGGTATGCTCCTTTTAATTTCTCCTATGTTCTTGGTTTTCCTAATGTTGTTCCTAGTCCAAATGAATGGGGTGATTATTTGCCCATATTTAGAGAGCGTAAAGAGGACAACCCTCCTCAACATCTCCTTGAGTTTCATGAACTCATGCATCAATGGGAAATACATCATGAGGATGTATTATTAAAGATGTTCATGATCTTGTTAGTAGGAGATGCTCGCAAGTGGTACCACTCCTTACACCCTGCTAGCATCTCCTCCCTGGAGAAGTTTCATGCAACTTTCAATAGGCATTGTCAAAAGTTTTATTCCTCTGAGTTTATTTGTCATAGTTGTTGTGAGGAATATGAAGACTGTGATCAAGATATGGTTGTGCCTAATAAAGCCTGTGAAGATGAAAGCTCTGAGTATGGAAGTTTTGAGGATGAAGGCTGCGATGAGGAAGAAGATGTTTTGGGCGAGGTAATATAACTGGTAAAATCTCTCTCTGTCAAACTAAAAAAGTTGGAATTTGAACAAAGCGCAGAGGATTCTCCAGTCCTTGAGACATATGTTTTGGGAAGCCCTACGAATGGCAATAGTATTAAAGATTTCATAGTTGTAGAGGCCTTACATTCTAATCCTGATGTGTCTGATGTCTCAGATTTAAACGAAGAAATAGTGATGTATTTGGATGAAGAGTAGAAGAGCCCTACATCACATATAGATAGCTCGGAGAGAAGCTAGCCTATGTATGACAGCTATGAATCAGATTCTGAACTGGATATGCCAGATTTCCAAGAACATAAAGCAGAGTCTTATCCTCTATTCACTAAAGAAAAATATTGTGAGGAAATCAACCATCCTTGGCCTGCAAAAATCACTGAGTAGCAGATTGAAGAAGAGTAAGATCTATAGGGGTAGTTTATCTCCTATCTAGAGCCTATCAATGAGTAACCATCGCCCATGACCAGTCATCCTGCATCGACTGTTCACCCACCTATGCTTACTAGAGATATTCAGCTCTGTGTGCGCAATTGTGGAGTAACGCGGACTATCTATTACAAATTTTCTGGAGTTTTCCACTCATTCTATGAACCTGTCACCAAGTACATGGAGTGGCATTTCCTTAATATCTTGGAGCTGCCCAACTTTATCTCAACTTCAGCCTTTGGAGAGAAGTTGAAGGATGTAATCGTTATGTTGTCACAGTTGCATTATTTGTTATCGATCACTCACAGAGTAAAAGAGCTTCCAGTCAGGAAGTTACTTGAATGACCATGGTGGAAATTTGCTTTCACCTAGCACCATGTAAAAATCAATTAGTTTAGGATTGTACATAAATAAGCTATTGTGGAGCCCATGTATGTTTATTTTCATTTTTACTTATCGGCATGTATTCCTCAGTAGGATGTTTTTTTAGCATGACTCCATAGCCCAATATAGAAGGCGACTGGAACTACTTGTTCTTGGCATTTCGCAGGGAGTATGCCATCCCTTGTGGATACAAATGTATCACATATAGTTGTCAAGGGAAACAGGTCATCCAAATTCATGGTTTGCACTGGAAGCGTCCGAGCACAACATGCAAAGCAGCTCATTTCGGGCTTAAAATACAAACAGGTGGGCTCAACTTTGCGACTGTGGAGATCCCCTGTGAGGATCAGATTAGCAACCCCCGGGTATTCAGAATTTCAAAATTGCACGAAGTATAACGCTGTGAAAAGCGTCGAAGTCCCGAAGTAGATCTCGACCATCCGAATCCAGACTGCCACGCGTCATCAAATCTGTCACTCCATGAGTTTTACTTTGGGAGTTTTGAAACGAGAAAAGCGTCGAAGCCCCGAAGCACCTTTGAGATAGGCCCAAGGTCACAGCCTGAGGTCACAAGCATGAAGGGGTGATGAAGAAGGAGTTAGTGCCTGAGGCTTGAGATTTCGGAAGCGCAAAAGAGGAAGGTCACGGGTTTCATAGGACCTCCAGTAAAGAGCCGCCAACAACAGATGACAACCCCTAAGCATTTAGCCTCGTTGCGATCCCGAGAAGAAGCAATAAATGAAAAAGGAGTGGTGGTTGAAACTTCAACTCACTCCATAAATGGAAAGCATGGAGGGCCTGGTTGTAGAGACAGAGTTGTCAACCAAAGCCCCCCTCGATGGATGGATTTTCCTGCAAAACACATAACTAAGGCATGCACAGTCTAATAGAGCAGGCACCGACTGAAAGCTTTAAATGCAAAGGTCTGATCATGCTCCCGGGGGTTGCAACATTTCTGAGTATATATAGGCAGTTTTAGTATTTTGTTAAGGTCGAATGGTTGAGCTAGGCTCCCTGATATTGTAATATTTTGATTGAGAACAACTGGCTCTCTGGTTATGTATTTGTTTTTGAGACATCTTGGTTAATCTAAGTTGGCTTTCTTACTCCATCTTTTTTGCCTCTAATACTGAGAGAGTTCATGTTTGATTGATTCAGTTATCCTCATAATTACACATGTTTGGAATTACACATGTTATCCTCATGTTTGAGGGAAAAGGAAACTAGTTTGCTTAAACATTAACCTAATGCCATTGCAAATTTCAATGAAACAAAGTAACTGCACAATGCATGAACAACAGATTGTCAAGCAATAAGAATGGATTGTTTTGTCACATTTGTCACATACATAAACTAAACTAGCAGACCACTCAATAAAAGCAAGCCACTACATAAATACTTCTAGCCTCTCCATTGACTATTGCAGGGGTATCTCCTAGTAGTAGAAGGCTAGATGCTATAAATTCTATGCCCATGACTTGAAAATAGACCAAGTGTTTAGTGTACCAAAGCCATAGTTGTGCGGAGCATGGAAATATGACCATAGAAAAACTTTCCATCCAACCTCAAAATTCACCTAGCAAAAATGCTTTTGACTAGAAAATTGTCCAAAAATAAATAGATCTGAGAGTTGAGATTGCCCAAGGCCAAGAGCAGGATGCGAATCCGCTAAAATAGCTTTTGCACATATATCATATCCATTTCAAACAACAATAAGCGAAATAAAAAACCGTCGAGCAGTCCACAAAGAACCAACACATTTGCTTCGCACTACTTCTACATGCCTACCCTTTCCTTCTAAATCACAACAAATCAATTTACTATAAATCAGTGATTTATCTTGCAAATTACTTCGCTCATCACAATCACCGATGCAAAACTATTTGAAATGCAGAGGTGCATAAGTGCAACAATGCATGAGGATAACATGTGTCAATTCTTCGCATGAGGATTAAAAATAGATAGTCTTAAATAGACTAAGTATAGTTATGTGAACTACACAACTGTCGAAGCATCCGAACATGACAAGGCCATACCATAAGCAATATGAAATCTCCATACAAGCATTCAAAGAATGGATTCTTGGCATAAGAATTCAAAATAGTTTGAACGATCACTTTACAAAGCACATGCTTGCGAAGAGCATCGCCATATCGCACCAACAAAAGCACTTGTACAAATTGAATAAAACAATAGGAATAAAGGCATCACTACACAAAAAATTTGAACAATAAATAAATCAGAGAGCTCACATTGCTTCAAGACCAATTGAATTTACTTTGCACCAGTCCTAAATCAATGTCCTTTCCTTCTAAATCTGAGAAAAATCAATGCCCAAAAAGTGTCTGGGCCTTCCTCCATATTACTTATCTTGTCACAACAAAGTGCGAAATTATTGCAAATGCGGACCCGCAAAAGAATAGTAGCTTGCAAGCATGTCTTTCCTCTGTACAACGGTCGAAAATACAACAAGTCTTTATTATTCCTGCCACGTACCTATGCCCAATGCCAAAGCACACAACCGACAGATATACACACTCATAAAACATGCCAGTAGCAAAAGCCTTTGTAGAACCACTGAGATGCAGAACTGTAAGTGCTAATGTGCAAAAGCACTGCAATGCAAGCATGCCAAATAATTTCTAGCAATTCTCTGCACAGGAATTGAAAACGGACCAAATGTCCACTATCCCAAGCAAAAAAAATTGTACAAAGCACAAAATACACAACTATGTGGGATGCAGACAAATCATCAAATCAAAAGTCTCTACACATGAGTAGCAGCGCATTGGGTATCGTAATATTGAAAATCTGTTGGACATGAATTCTCTTTTTAGATTGGAAGGATTTTTTCATATACTCTTGCAAAATCTTTGTTTCATGTATTCCACGTCTCCCTTCCATTGAATTATATAATGGATCAATATATCATTTCTTGCTTTGCTCCGACAACAAAGATATATAGGCACTACAGTGATATCAATAAATAAATCAAAGACCTAACATTGCTTCAAGACCAAGTGCATTTATTTTGCACCAATCTTAAATCACTTCCCTTTCCTTCCAAATCCAAGAAAAAACAATGCCCCAAAAGTGACTACGCCTTCCTCCAAAATACCTAGCTTGTCACAACAAAGTGTAGAACTATTGCAAATGTGGAGACTCAGAAGCATAGCAACTCACAAGCATGTCTTTCCTCCGCACAACGGTCGAAAATAGAGAAATTTTTTTCTATGCTCACCACATACCTGCCCACAATGCCAACGTACACAACCACTACGTATGCGCACTCCAAAAACATGTGCATAGAAAAAGCTTTCGCGGGGCCATGGAGGTGTGGAACTGCATGATGACAACTGGCATAAATTATTCACACAAGCATTTAAATTACACGAGTGCTTCCTGCAGTATCCATATGCCTCTACAAAGTACACAACTTCACAATACATAATTGAACGCTACCGACATATGTCCATAGCAAAATCCTTCTTGCAACCTGAGAAACTGCATGCCTTGCCACAACCCATATTGTAGAACTATTGCAAATGCCAACACATAGAAGCATTGCAATGCAGGGATCCTCGAAAATCAGTATCAATTTTTAGGCACTTCAGTTGGAAATAGAACAAATGTTCACTGCATCAAGCAAAAACATGCACAAAACTTGTGGTTTTAGTCGCAATATGTCTTTGCGCAAAGCGGAGGCGCAAAAGACATAACTACACCAAGTACCCGCATATGTTCATAGCAAAATTCTCTGGACAACATGGAAAAAACCCATGGTCCAAAACCATTGCAAGTCTCGATGTGAAAAATCACAACAATGCAAGCATGTCAGAGAATTGGAAAGAGACCAAATGTCCATTGTGTTAGGAAAAAATATTGTACAAAGCACGAAAGACATAGCTATGCGGGATGTCAACAAATCGTCCAAGCAAAAGTTTTTGCACATAAGTAGCAGTGCATTGCACACTGCAATATTGAACATCTGCTACACATGAATCCTCTTTTAGATTCTATGAATTTTTTCATATGCCCTTGCAAAATCTTTGTTCTATGACCCTCCCATTTTTGCTACTTTTCCATTGAATCACGGAATGGAGCAATATATCATTTCTTGCTTTGCCTCAACAACAAAGATATACACACATTGAAATGATATCAATATGAACTAGGACTCTATTTCTTGCAACAATTGCATCAAGTTCCTTACATCAAGACATATCTTTCAAAAAAATGCAGTTATCTGCGTCTTCAAATGTAAGTGAAAAAGTGGAAGACATGACTGCACCGAGTTCCAACACATGTTCATTGAAAAAGTATTGCAAGCATAAATGTGTGATAGCACTACAATGTAGAGATGCCGCAAAATTGATATCAATTATCCACACAGGAATTGAAAATAGACCGAATGCTCAATATGCAAAACAAAAACTTGTACAAAGCACATAAGAAACAATTATGCAGGATGCAAACAAACCATCAAATCGAATGTGTAGAATACATGACTACACCGAGTACCCGCATATGTTCATAGCAAAATCCTTCGAACAACATGGAAAAAATCCATGGTCCATAACTATTGCAAGTGCCAACATGCAAAAGCATTGCAATGCAAGCATGCCAGAGAATTGGTAACAATTCTTTACGTAGGAATTGGAAACAAACCAAATGCCCACTGTGTTAGGCAAAAAAACTGCACAAAGCATGAAAGAGATAACTATGCGGGATGCTGACAAATCGTCTAAGCAAGAGTTTTCACACATAAGCAACAATGCATTGCACATTGCAATATTGAACATCTGCTACACACCGATCCTTTTTTAGATTCGATGATTTTTTTCATATGCCCTTGCAAAATCTTTGTTTTATGCAGTCCACATCTCCGTTCCATTTTCGTTACTCTTCCATTGAATTGTGGAATGGAGCAATATATCATTTTTTTCTTTTCCTCGACAACAAAGATATACACACATTACAATGATATCAATATGAACTAGGATCTTATTTCTTGCAACAATTGCATCAGATTCCTAACATCAAGACATATATTTCAAAAAAATGCAGCTATCTACATCTTCAAATGTAAATGAAAATGTGAAAGACAACATGTTCATCACAAAATTATTGCAAGTGTCAACGTGCGAAAGCACCGCAATGCAGAGATGCCACATAATTGATATCAATTATCCGCACAAGAATTGAAAACAGACCGAATGTTCGTTGTGCAATGAAAAAACTGTACAAACCACAGAAGAAACAACTATGCGGGATGCAGACAAACCGTCAAAGCAAATGTCTTCGCACATAGCCAGTATTGCATTGCACATCGCAGTGTCTTTCAAAAACTGCAGTTCTCTGCATCTTCAATTCCAAATGAAATTCAAAGAGAACTACCAACACATACAATTTTTCATATGATGAACCGCAAGGGCATTAAACAAAACACCAGAGCTAACTCCAATAAAACACAACACGTACACTTTGGATGAAGCATGTACTATTAGACAAGAAGCACACAAACTAATTGCATCTATCCAAGAAACATAGGTGAATATCCATGACTGCATATGCAAAATAAGAATTGGTATAAATTACCCACACGGGAATTGAAAACAGACTGAATGTCCATTGTCCTAGGAAAAAACCTTGTACAAAGCACGAAAGATACAACTACACAGAATGCAGACAAATTGTCAAAGCGAACACTTCCGCACATAACAACAATGCATTGCACTTCACAATATCTTTTGAAAAATGTAGCTATCTGCATATGATGAACACGAACATGGTTTATTAAAACACCTATTCAAACTTGATATGTAGGCTTAATAACCCTCTTAGGGTGTGTGCCCTTGTTTTTTGGGCCCATAACCCCTCTTGAAGGGATGCCTCTCTTCTTGAAGGGACATCTAACTTGAGTTGTGTATATATACACAAATCAAGCTCTCATTTGTGTCATCTCATTCAAGTGAATTTATTCATTCTTTTGCCCAAGGGAACCTATACTATTTCTCTCTACTTTTGGTGGCTCTCTCTTGGTTATGGTTAAATTATCTTGATGAAGTCGTGGTATGTGAACATCTTCTTGTGATATGTGTGAAGTTCTTTCACATTTCTTCTTGTTTGATTAGGCTTTGTTAGAGAGATCGTCATAGATCTACTATCTCTTATGATCTCAACAATTCACTCTTGCACTTTGGTTGCTTCCAATAGGGAGTTGTGCATCCACTGTAATCACATAGATATAAGGGGAAAGAGGAAAGCTTGTCAAATTGATTTTTGTAGAAGAATAGGATATTAAAGTACTCCATTTAATGGTGGCTTTCCAGGTCGGTGAAAGTGAGTAGCTAATATAGCACCCACCTCTTTCATGTCTACCCAAGTGACATGCTTGTGCATGTGCTCCCACACGCGCAACAATGGTTCGAGTTTAGTGTGAATATTAGGCGACCTTGGTAGAATAGATACCTCTCACTCGTGTTTTCTTAACCAAAGAACAACTAATTTGATCCTAATGGTACCCACATAATGTTAAATCTCGGCACAATAGCCTCATCATGATAAGTGGAAGTTAGTTAAAAAAAGGTACTCCATTCACACTAACCCTTGTAGAGGCTCACAAAAAGAGAGTCTCCACTAAACTATGATAGGATCCAAATCACAAGCAATCCAACATATTAAGGATACATTTCCATTCAATCTTGTTATAAGCCTTGTCAAAATCAATTTAAAAATGGAGCCTTTTGGCTAGTCCTAGGAGCCGATTCAATTCCTTCCCAAGCAGTGATAAGATTATCAACGCATATCCAGCCAGTTAACTGAGAATTGCAGACTGGCATCTTTAGGTCAAAAGAATATGCTTTCATGAGGAGATATATCTCATGATATGATCTCACTCTGGTTGCTTCCAATAGGGAGTTGTGCATCCATTGTAATCACATAGATATAAGGGGAAAGAGGAAAGCTTGGCAAATTTATTTTTGTAGAAGAATAGGATATTAAAGTACTCCATTTAATGGTGCCTTTCCAGGTCGGTGAAAGTGAGTAGCTAATATAGCACCCACCTCTTTCATGTCTACCCAAGTGGCATGCTTTTGCATGTGCTCCCGCATGCCCAACAACGGTTTGAGTTTGGTGCGAATATTAGGCGACCTTGGTAGAATAGATACCTCCCACTCGTGTTTGCTTAACTGAAGAACAACTAATTTGATCCTAATGGTACCCATGTAATGTTAAATCTTGGCACAATAGCCTCATCATGATAAGTGGAAGTTCGTTAAAAAAAGGTACTCCATTCACACTAACCCTTGTAGAGGCTCACAAAAAGAGAGTCTCCACTGAACTATGATAGGATCCAAATCACAAGCAATCCAACATATTAAGGATACATTTCCATTCAATCTTGTTATAAGCCTTGTCAAAATCAATTTAAAAATGGAGCTTTTTGGCTAGTCCCAAGAGCCGATTCAATTCCTTCCCAAGCAGTGATAAGATTATCAATGCATATCCAACCAGTTAACTAGGAATTGCAAACTGGCCTCTTTAGGTCAAAAGAATATGCTTTCATGAGGAGATAGATCTCATGATCCGATCAGATTGACAAAAGATAAAATACGACCAAGATTCAGGGCAAGTGGGGACAACCACTTGTTATCTCGTCCCTTAGTGGTCTTTCGACATATGGGGACCCGAATCAGACCTGAAATATACATAGTGGAGTGTTGTGTCACCCACAAAACGATATGGCCTAAGAAATGGCCGACAAATAAACAAAGTACAAAGTGGAGTGTACTTCCACCCACAAAGCATATTTTAAGATTTTACAAAATAATATATATCTGATAAAGCAAAGATACTATGTACAAACTAGGGTCCACAATTCTTTCGCATAAATCCTCCATGCAATTATTCAGATTATGAAGCTCTTCCTCAGTCCAATAGATGTCAGAGTCGTAACCATATGGGTCTTGTGATTCAGGTACTTCTAGTAATAGAAGGAGAAAGTCATCAAGGCAACTTCCCACAGAGGATTCGAGCATGAGTGCATGTTTATGATCTTTAATATACTCCCCTTGATAGTTGGTTTGGACCTTAAGGGCTAGGAGCATCTCCTCTCGATGATATATTCCTAGGATTCTTCCATCCTTATCCTTCAATGCATGTTCATATTGTACAAGTTATGGAGGATCAAGTTTGGACAAAGATGCAACTACAAATTTTAGCTTGAATTTGAACCAGAGTTCACATTGTGTTGCAATCATAAGTTCATGTTGTAAATTGAAAATAAATGGTGGTCCTTTTAAATACCAATATTCTCTTTGAATAAATCTTTCAACTAAAATTTCAGTCCATCCAGTCCATGGTTTTCTGACTAGATTTCTAGTATCTGCACATACAACAATTTCCCTCTTTTCTCATGCCAATTGTAATATTAAGGCATAATGTTCCCAACATACTGGTCCAAAGCCAGTGTCACATTAACACATATCATTCTTGTCATAATCTATGGAGAATTGTCTAACACAACCCCATATTGCCTTTGAAGCATTTCTTAAACCCGAGAGACTTCTTTAATTTCTTTAATTAATGTGGCTGACAATTATTCTTTTTCTCTTTCTCTGATCATTATTTCTATGACTTCTTGACTTACTGTTGTCATGACATCTTTTCTTCTTGTAGATCTAGCCCAATATTCTTTCTCTTGAGTCATGGGTTGCTTGCCTTTATTTGACGGGTCTGATGAAAACATGGCTAAATCTGCAGTTTTGGCTTCCATGATTAACATATTAGTAAGGAAATTTAGATGACCAGGTTTATGCTGCACAGTAAAGTCAAAATTGTCTAGCCATATAATCCATTTTTTAATCCTAGAATGAGACTCTGTAAGGAGCTTTTCAAATTTTAACATCCCAGGTAAAATTTTCAGATCTAATCTAATCAGAAATTTTACCGGTTTGATATAGAGTCTAAAATGGAGCACTGTCTTTTTTACAACAAGAAGTTATTTGTGTCTGGAAGAGTAATTAAGCTCTGCTCCCCGAAAAGAACCCGAAGCATATGCGTATATAGTTTCAACTCCATTAATTTCTTCAATTAGTACACCTGTCCATGTACTGTTTGATGCATGTGTCTCTATGATATAGTTCCCTTCTCTAGT
>WSFP011468328.1:0-18084 GCA_009831015.1 Picea engelmannii
ATATATATATAAGGGATAATGCTAATAAAACACAAATTCTAAATTCTAAAAGGAAGAGGACAACCTAACTTTGGAGCAACCCCACTAAAGTGGATGTGTGGGCTCTTCCCCCATGTCTTACCGTCTTCTCTCTGCCCTTAGGTCATCCTTAAAATCACAACACACTTGCATGAAAAGAAACATACTTGCATGAAAGGAACACTCAAGGCTTTGGAGAAATAAAAAGAACCTACCTATGCTCTAATCCCTTTAGCACCTCCCCGACAACGACTCCAAAATGTTGGGCTAAATATATTCTCTATTAATTCCCACATTTAATTATCAACCGGGGCTCGTAAGCTTCGAGGTGTAGGCGCAAGAAACGCAGGATCAGAGCCTAGTCTAGCCTAATCTAAAGCCGAAAAAACAATCCTCAAACCCACACTACAAGAAATTAACACTAAGGATTCATCATTGGGACGTAGGAATAACTTAGTGCTATAAAGGCTTAGATCACAGTCTTTTATGCACGCAAGGTGATGTTCGTGTGATTAATAATGAGTAGTTTACTTAAGTTTCTTGTTCTTCGATGGATTCCAGTAGTGGTTACCTAAGCTACAAGAAAACTAAATCAAAGCAAACTAGATTAAAAGACAATGAAGACAATCTGAAAATGACTTGCAAATAAATGAAACTAAAATTTCAAGAAAATTCTTCAAATGGATACAACAACAATAATGAAATCTATGTAATAAAACAATGGATCTCTAAACTACTGAATGAATGGAAATGTTTAACAATGATCTATGGAAATAAATAGACAGAAAGAGATGCACTTTATATTCAATGGATGCCAACATACTTTGCATATCAGTGCATGCAACAATATTTAAGAATCACATGGTTACATCAGGATTCAAGGTACATATGCTATATTTTTGTGATAATAAGACAAATAAATGTCAACAATGATCACTAAAGAATCATCTTATCCAGAACCTGAACCCAAAGTCTGAAACTTGAACATGCTAGACTTATTAATCCATGCACCAACATTAATATAGAAATCACAGTAAATATATCAGTCCTATGAGATGTTGTACTGTTATGTTTCAAGAAGGCAGATTCAATAAAAAGAAATGATATATACCATGTGTTCCAAATCTCATGAGTAGGGATCAAATCTAGTGTTCAAAAGTGACTTTATAAATGTTACTTAGAGCAGAGTTTTGTCATATGACAGAGGTGAAAATAGTGATCATCTCTTCAAGCAATGATGCCACAAACATATTGTTTATGCAAACCAGATTCTTGGCGTCAAGATAGTGCAGAAATGGATTATATAACTGTCACATGAATCAAGTGTCAACAATGTTCAAAGGAACCTAAAAACTTCAATTGTGTAAAACAATAAAGTGGTGTTATAAAATTGGAATAAAGTTGCACACATATGAAGAATGATTCTTGAGTCTTATTAGTATTGAATAAAAAAAATCAAAACTGGAATTAAAGAGAAAACTAGTTAGAAAGCACACCATACAATAAAATGAAAATATAATGGGCTAAAACTAAATAAAGGGAAAATATCAATGTTTACCCACAATGAGGGGTCCTTCCCAAGTGGCTAGCACTGCTGAGAAATATCAGATCAATCCAAGGAGATGCACAATAGATCAACAACAATCATCTTTTCATTTAATCATAAAACTTTGTTTTTACATGACAACCAACTCCTTAAAGCTTTCTTACAAAAACAAATTTCCCACTTACAAACTTCATGAAAAATAATGGCTCCTTCTCACAGCCCTATGAGGCTTATTTATACATGAAGAATCATTTAGGAGTGGATGGGACTAAATCCCAATGCTCAGATTTCAAATTTTACAGTTTTAGGCATAAATCCCAAAAATCTGGGTTTTAATGTAATTTGGGCAGATTCAAGTTAGGGATCCACCCATATCTTCCAAACTAATTCACATTTTGCAAAAATTCCCATGTGTTACTCAATTTGTCATATTTAAGACAAAACCCATATCTTATAATTTTTGTATCTTATGCCATATGCACGTAAATCGAGGTGCAAGTTGGAAGTTTGAGATTTTTGCTAATTTTTGCAGAATCCTTCCTCCTGAGTTGGAGGTACACACGTGTGAGTTGTGTGAATTCTGCCTAACTTTTCCATAGTTAAATGTCTCTCTGGACAAAACCCATGTCCTCGATTTTCCTCTAGAATCTTTCCAAAATTTCAAATTATTTCTAGTACCGGACTGTTGTTGACACTGGTACCGGACGAGCACAACATTGGTACCGGATGAGCGCAGAATTGGTACTGGACGAGCTGAGTAATGGATGGCATAAAGTGTGGGTACCAGATGACTGTGCAGGTACCGATTGACTGTAGAACCTTCTGGTACCAGATGACTTGGAGTATCGGATGAGCGCAGTATTGGTACTGGACGAGATGGTACTGGATGACATGGAGTGTGGGTACCATATGTCATGGAGTGTGGGTAATGGATGATTGTGCAGGTACCAGTTGATTGTATAACCTTATGGTACCAGATGATTTGGAGTGTGAGGACCGGATGACCTCCAGTGCGGGTACCAGACGAGCACAACATTGGTACCGGACGAACACAAAATTGGTACCGAACGAGTTGAGTACCGAATGACATGGAGTGTGGGTACCAGATGACTGTGCATGTACCAGTTGACTGTATAACCTTATGGTACCATATGACTTGGAGTGCGGGAACATATTGTTTGGACATAGAAACATAGGATTAAACCATCATCAACAAAACTATTGTATAATCATCCTTTTAATCACTAAAAATATGGAAAATTATGTATTAACCACATAGGATGAATAACAAGAGATAATGGAGGTTTATGGTGTAATAAGAGATATATTATTGACGAAATGCGGGTATAATCTGTAATAATGAGTGTATTTGTATGGCGGAAAACATGACAAAACTGGAGCCCAACAATGTTAATTCATTCTCCCACCTGGGGTCTTCATTTATCCGATCTTGGGCTTCTGCGGACAGTTTACAAAATCCTTGTCCCTTTAATAATTTGGCAGGTTTTATATCTAGATCAAATTCCTGGACAACTTCCATCCAATTTATGCTTCTCTCCCCCATCTCTTGTTGAGTGAATAGAGATCGGACTACGGGATGAGGCACGATGACTTTGGTGTGAGTTTTTAGAAATGTTTTACTGTTTTTTATACTGCATAAGCTTGTTTGTCTAAAGCGGGGTAGTTCAATTCGGCTCCTTGGATATTAGTGCTCATAAATGAAATTGGTGCCTCATTATTTTCATCATCCTTTTGGATCAATACTGCAGTTAAGGACTAGTCGGAGGCGAAAGTATAGAGGAAGAAATATTTACTAAGTCTGGACTTCACAACACTAGAGCTTGAGATATTGCAGTCTTGATATTATTGAAAGAATCTTTTCGCTTGTCATCCCACTTAAAATCAACATCCTTGCGAATCATTTTTTGTAAGGGTTTGACGGTTTCAACGAAATAGGGGGTGAACTTCCTCACAAAATTAATTTTCCTTAAGAAGGATTGCATATTCTTTTGTTGTGGGGTAAGGGAAGCTGAGCTATTGCCTTTATTCGTTCTGGATCTATGTGAATTCCTTCTTGAGATATAATATGACCTAGTAATTTCCCTTCCTCAACACCAAAGATATTTCATATTTCTTACACCTTTCGAAAATATGGGTTTGATGTTGGATGTGGTCTTTTCTATTCTTTGAATACACAGTCATGCCATCCAAGTATACTACTACACATTTGTTAATAAATCCCTGAAAAGCTACATCCATGGCCCTTTGGAAGTTTGCTCCTGCATTAATCAACCCAAAGGGCATGTGTTTATAAGAAAACGTTCCCCACTTGGTTCAGAATGTAGTTTTCAATCGATCTTCCTATGAAACTAGAACCTGGTTATAACCTGAAAATCCATCTAGAAGGGAGAAAATTTCAGAACCAGACACGGTCTGTAAGATCTGTTCCATGGGTGGGACTGGGTAGTTATCCTTTTCAGATGCTCTGTTAAGGTTTCTAAAATCTACACACAGGAGGATATCCCCAGACTTTTTTCTGACAGAAACCAAATTTGCTACCCAGGAAGAGTGTCTAACCTGAAAGATAATCTTAGCATCTAGTAATTTCTTTAACTCTTGATACATGAGGGGTTCCAGAGATGAATGATACTTCCTGATCTTTTGTTGGAAGGGTTTTACTCCGGATTTTAACAGGATTATGTGTTGAATAATGTGAGTGTCGTAAGTTTTCAATTCTTGGTAGGACCATGCAAAGACATCTTGATATTCTCTAAAAAGTTTGAGATAATCTTACCAGTCTTCTTTAGACACTTTTTTTCCTAGATTTATATTTTTAGGGTTTTATGGGGTTCCTAGATTTATAGTCTCGTATATGGGACATGAACTCCATGTATTTGTGTTCGTTGACCCTTTAAATCTTTCCCTTAGGTCGAAAAGGTTCTCCAAATTGGCTACCCCTTTCGGTATTGTGTGAAACCTTGGTTTGTTACTAGAGTGATTTGTTCTGCCCTTTTGTTCATGGAAATCGATTTCTGCCAGTTTCTCTTGGAATACTTCATCACCAATAGCCAGATCTTTAAAATTCTCTTGATTGGTTAGAAAATCTGCAATTTGTTCATCTCCTTCAAAAACCTTCCAATTAGAAATATTGTTGGGCACTGATGGTTTGTAGAGTAGTTCCACAGTGAACTTGGAGGTTTCATAGTTTTATAAAGGGGATATCCTCGAGGCTGCGGTGGCTAGGGAATCAACAAAAGTGTTCTTTGTCCTGGGAACATCGGTAATATTGAAGGCCTCAAAATGTTCTATTAGCCTATGCACCTCTTGTTGGTAATTCCTTAAGTGGGGTGAATTGAAATGTATAGTATTTTTCACTTGCCTAACGATAATTTCTGAGTCCCCAAATTTTTTTAGTTCTTTAATGTTTAAGTCTATGGCTTTCTTCAATCCCTGAACTAGAGCTTCATACTCAACAGTGTTATTGGTGCCTTCAAATTCTAGTCTACAGGATAGGAAATTCTACTTCCCCTTTGGGTCAATGAGGATACATCTTGCTCCCGACCGTTCTTGTGATTTAGATCCATCAAAATACATCGTCCAAACTTGTGAGCAAACTTCTTCATGCCTAGTTATTTCCTCATCTCCATATACCTTGTTTGTTGTTTCCAACAGAGGTTCTTGATAGAAGATGCTTTCTTCTACTTCTTCCAGTAGATTCACTTGAAAATCCATTTCAGAGTTTTGAGTGAGAGGTACATCAGACGAGAGAGGAGTGAAATTTCCGAAATCAAAATCGCAGGAGTAGTTTCCTAGTATGGGGAAATCTGTCGATGAGGGTTCGTTGAAGGCTTATAAATTGGTGATAGTATGTTTGAGATACGTTTCCCTATCAATCCTAATCATGTTGGTATGCCCCTTTAGTGGCAACCAAAGGTGAGCCCAGTCCATACTAAATTATCCATTCAATTTCTCGGACCAATCTCGACTAAGTAGCAGTCCATAGGCTTCTGGGATATCTACTAAAATGATGCCAATTACTTGAACAAATTTCGGGTGTGTAGCCATTCTGATCATGACATCCTTAAGTTCCCCAATAAATTTTACCTGATTTCTATCTAGTTGTATAACTTGTTTATCACTTTTGAGTGGAACTGCGTTCAATTTCTTGCAGATGGCATGACATTGGAGGATGCCCCTAAATCAACTAAACGATTATGGAGGTTTCTATTGAAGACCTAAAACGTTAAAAGGAAAGGTGGGACAAATGGCTTTCCTCTTTTGTCTCCAGAGAAAGTTTTTACATTTGGTTTGTTCTTTAGATCTGTGGAGGATGGGACCTCACCTAGGTCAGTGCTTTTTATAGGGGCTTCTATTGACCTTAAGGCCTGTAACAAAAAGTCTTTTTGTTGGGGAATTCTACACATGTCCATGATCAACACATTAACCTTCAACTTCTTTAAGTCTTCTACTATGTTGTAGTCCAGCTTGGGTGACTCACATGTATGTATGTTTATAGGATTTCTTTGGGAGACAAAAGGTGCTTTCGAGTGATCGCTTGTTTGTTTTCCCTTTGAAGATTGGTCAATGATAAGGTCACTTGAGACCGATTGAACCTTACTTTGTGTTTACACCGCCAAAGCCTCAGCGGGTGGTTCCTGAACTTCAAGTACATCATCGAGAGGCATCGGCAAGTCAGGATCCCATAACAACATGGTTGTTTCTTTCGGCGGCTCAACTTCTTCCTGATCGGCGATGTTCACCGTTGAGCCGCTTGATTGTTCAGTAAGAGAAACTTCATCTAGGAACCAATTGTCCATTAAATTCATAGCGTGCACCCATTGGGGATAGTCTCTTTCAGAATGTTTCTCTTGATGATACGTACAAAAAGAGTCGGATGCTACATTACCCAGGTTGATGTTTAAGTTGGCTAGGGGAGGTTCAATCGCTTTGAAAGGTGGGTTTCTATTAAAAAAAAAATTATAGGGACTTTGACCTTGGTTTCCTTCCACAACACTTTTTTTCATGTCTACGATTTCATTTGACAGTTTCTTTATCATCTGTTTTAGGTCTTCTATGTCCCCACTTCCCTTTTTGGGACCTTGTTCTGTTTGTTTTCCCGGGGGTCTAGTCAACAAAAGTCCTCTCCTAGGTGGAGGTTGAACTTCCTTCTTAATTAGTGAGACTTGGCCCTCTTTGCATCCCTTCATTTGGAATTCAATTGTTTTGGATTCCTCGAAATTTTCAGCTAGGGTATGTTTGGCAGCCATTTTCACAAACATGGAAATGGAAGCAAGGAGAGCATTAGCATATACCTCAATTTGCAACTCCTATGTAGGTTTAGCTTCGGGTTGAAAAATTTTCAGGATAGTGATAAACCATTGATTGAAGTCTTTAACCTTCTCTTTTGAACTCATGGTGGAGGCAAAAAGTTCAGCCATTAAATATCCTATGGTGATTTATTTTGCAAATTTGTCTAAGAAATCTTTTTGAAACTTCGTCCAACTAATTATGGACCCCACATGCAAGTTAAAATACCAAGTCGAGGCTAAATTCTCAAAGGTATAGGGAAAAATCCTACATACCATGTCCTCATGTTGTATGTTCATCATTCTTATAGCTAGTATGAACTTTTTAATATGGTCTTCAAGCAATCTGGAGGTTTTAGGGTCAAATTTGGGAAGTAATTTTTTGGGATGTCGAGGGAGGTTATGTACCCGTCCTGGGATTTCCAGACCATATTTAGCCAACCAAGGTTGATTATTTGGAGGTGGATTTTCCCTTTCTTCATTATTATCATTATTATCCTCCATGTCGTCTGATTCTGAAACTGAGTGATCCGAGTTAAACCCTTCCTCGTCAGATTCAAAATCGGCGGGCTCAGAGTAGTTACCAACTGGTGTTTCAGGGATCGGATTAAGGGGTTGTTCAATCTCAGTGAGGGAAAAATCTATCAGGTCTTGTACTGTGTAAACAAAAACCTGGTTAGGGGTATCGACCACTGGTATGCTTACTTGTTTTCTACGAGGAAGTAATGGGGCTAAGGGTAATGATCTAATTTGTCGAGCGTAAGCTCTTGTGATTCTTCTGAATTGGTTCAACTCCTCGTGGGGAAGAGCGTAAGGTATTTCAGGGAATATGTGTTCTTCCTCATGCTGGGGTGAGTTACTCGTTTCAGGAGTACTCTCTATATGTGGTTTGTCTTGAGAATGATTATCCATGCATGTGGATTGTTTTGAATTTGCAGACTATGAGAAATATTATAACAGAAATATTGTTAGCCATTCATTCATTAAAGACCTCTTTCTATCCCCAATTCTGTTGAGGGGTCTGAGATCCCTTTAACTCAACAGTAGGAACCAAACCCGCCTTAGAGGCCCAATTAGACTCTACAGCGTTTGGTGGTGGAATGGTTCTCTAGATCTCTCAATCTAGCTACTTTATCGATGGGATTTACTTAGTGATTGACAAGATATATTTTTGTGAAAGTTCCTCCTTCAGATTAAACGTTCTCTTTTGTCTTTTCTTTTATTAGATGAGTCTGATAAAATGAGGTGTGTTGGTATAAACCAACTGGTAGAAGGGATTCTTAACTACTGAAGAAGGTTGAGCCTAAGATAACCCTCGTGCTCAAGCATGCAGACAACAATATTCACACCTATTACAAGTCTAGTAATAATACATTAACTTGTTGGTATTTCAACAGTGACTGAGATACAATTATTGAAATAAAATACGCATGCAATAAGATGAGTGCAAGAAAAATAGTTTCCTTATCCCTACCATCAATCACACATTAACAAAACCATTTGTTTTTCATCATTAAGAACAAAAGAACTGCTAAAATATTAAAACATATATCTTATCAATAGATTTAGAAAACTCTTGCTCGTTACAACATCAATTATTGAAATAAAAGTTGGAATTAATTCCTCTTAAATCCAATCACATAACGCCTTTGATGAAAAACATAATTTTGTCTCTAGTTCTAAACAAAACTTCTCAATTAAGGTTGTTCAGAAATAGTTATTTACAATTCTAAAAAAGAGGGTATTTTCCCCAAAACCATCGACCCCTTCTAAGAGGTCAATCCCCCTATTTATATAGAATCACTAACTAAAAATAGCTGCTACAAGTTTGTATTAAGTAAAACAAAATATTTCCATGTGGCGCTTGATCTCTTTGTCCTCTGGAAATCATATCGTGGTTCTATTGGAGTGGATGCCTCTTCTCATATTCTGACCATTTGACGAAGAGATCCTCGCATGTGTTAGCATACAAAAATCTGTGTTGATCCATCGGAGCTGCAAGCGTTTCCTTCACTTCCATTGTCCATTCTCTATATTTGGAGACTTTGGAACTTAACCGTTGCAGAAATGCACGAGCCTTGATTGGATGTTCCATAAAATTTTGTATTTTCCCTGGTGTCATGCTTGCCACCTGTACGATATCCACTCCCCATGTTGAGTCTTGTTCTGCATGTCGTTTGACTATGTCATGCAAGTCAAAAAAGTATTCGAGTGCGCTGAATTCTGGGAGGCCAATGTCTCTCATCTCTCGATTGATCTTTTTCCAGCTTCTTTCACACTCAGATTATCTCTTCTGTATTTCTCGCTGAGGTTCCTAGGCCATACTTACCCAATATTCAGTTTCTTTCCTAATCCGGGTGATGCTGCTATCCATTAGCACTTGAATACTATGCTCCTTTGCGTCTCGGCCCTTCTGCACTGCGCTGATGTAGTCAATTCATTCTACAAATTGGTATTGTTTTTTATACGATCTCTCCACATCCTTGCAGGTTTCCAGTTCCATAAGGGTATATTTTTTATAATCGACTACACATGCAGTGAAAATATGTCTTTCGCTTGTGAACTTTGCATATGCATCTTGGAATTCACTCTTCAGAAACACTGTGGCCTGCATTGAGTCTTGGTAGTATTTTTCCAAATGGCACATATGGTCTACTTCCTTCAATACAATGGCCAGTTCCTTTTCATCTCACTTAGATTGATCCAACGTGGCATTGGTGATAGCCATCCATGCATTGATGAGATCATTTGTCTTCGCATGTTCTATTTTGAGCAGCTTTTCTGAGGTGATGAGAATTGAGTTATCCAGTGTGAGTGTTCTTTCCTTGGTGGTTCTCTTCATGATAGCTTTCCTCTTCTTGGCATAAGCGATCACTTGTATATCGATGATCTCATCAATGGGCTCAGGGATTTGTTTTTCTCCCCAGGTTAGAGTGTTTCCCAATATTCTTGTTGTATGTATTTGTTCTAGGATTGGTTCTTGTACTTCTTCCATATGTTTCGATGGCTCGACCTCCATCTGGTGTTCATCAACTGGTGAGGTATTGACCAAAATTGAAGAGTCAGTGATAGGATCAATACTTACTTGTTGATTGGTTTCCAAGGTGTCGATCTATGGCTGTTGCACCTCCTCGTTTTGTCCACCCGAACCTAGATCATCCCTGGAGCTGTCTTTTGGGGTCCCCGATAGGTCGAGAAAATCAGTGTCTAAGACACTTTCATCCTCATGCTCGCCTTGTGGAGGGATTGGAACTGATGCATCGGGACTTGGAGCATATGTTCCCCCAGGTTCTTTCTCCTCTGTAATTGGTATCATAGTTACAAGTGAGAGCTCCTAAATTTCTTCATCGTCATAGATGGTTATTAGATCAAACAATGGATTTGGCACCCCCGCTTCACCTGATGTTCTTGGACTCTCACACTGGGTTGGAATGGTCACCAATGATCTAGCATGTGGTGATGGAACTCTAGGGTTTTCCATACCGGTGGTTTCCTCTAGTTGTATTGACTATGAGCCATTTATCTCTTCTTTGATTGTGATTGGGTCGGTTGGGGTGATCCTCGTCATTTCTACTAGTTAAGGATCGTTCTCTAGCTAGTCGATGATTCTTTGGGCTCCTTCTAGTAACAACAACCCCCTCCTTTGTTCCTTTGTGGTTTATGTTGCTCTGATTTCTTCTCTAACCCTGATAGCTTCTTGAGCCGACTGTTCTATTGTTTCAACCTGCTCATCCATACTCATAGCTTTGAACCTAGTCATGTTTGGGTTAGCTTTTATATGTAATACCTCCTCCCAGTCCTAAGCACATTCTATAAAAATATCATCTTCAAACTTTTCATGTGCGTATGGCCAACAAGAAGAGACTTGTGAAGCGTGTTGGAGAACTAGGCCTTTAGGGCCATGCTTATGAAATCGGCCTGTCAAGAACCTATATTCCATCTGACTCAAACCCTCTTGTTTATCTTGAGCAATATCCTTCACTATATAAAACCCTACATGGAAATAGTAGAGCATGAATGCCCGTTTCTTATCCTTAACCAAAGTGGTGTTATAGCCCTATAAGATAGTCTGGTAACAGATTTCTCCTACCATGAGCTGGTCTGGGTCATGAGAGGAGAGAAATGTCGTGCTTCAGTGGCCTCGAACACCCTGATATAGGTTGTGGTCTCATCTAGGTACCAGTGGCCTACTTTCGAAATCATTTTATTGGTTGCTACAGATAGCCTCGGGCATTCCTTTTTAAATATAATGAAATAAATCAGGGCGATGAATTCATCGCAAATAAGAGAATAAGACTTCTTGTACCTGTTTTCCCATAGGATGTTGAAGTAGAAACGTACATGCAGGTCTGTGACATGCCCACTCAAATTCATACTGGCGAAGACATTCCTCACGCAGATTACATCTAGTAGATACGAGGCCATGTAAAAAGAGGGTGTTTCTCCCTCCTTTGGTGACTGGGCCTACAGTATACTGGTGCTCAATTGCTTGGAGATAATTTCTCCCCATTTTAAGCTACTCTCGGAAATCGCCATAGTGTATGTTAGGGGAATCCATGCCTCCTAGAACTTGGTGTAGTATTTTTCTTCGTATAATCAGTAGATCAAAGTCATTAAATAGATATATGTCTCCCTCAGATTCACTGTCTCGTACCAGTCGTTGCTCCGGTTCGTAAATTTCTTGTCTTCCTTCCACCAGAAGGACATCAATCGGTTGGTGTCATGGAATTCATAGAACCTCACCATGAAGTATTTGTTCAATCGCTCCTCTAGTTCCCTGACTTTGTAGTACTTTTGGAGCTCTGTCGGGAGAAAAACTCTGACACATCTGCCATTCTCATCATTGATTAGGCACTTCTACGTGTCTGTGTGATCAATTATCCAACTCAAAGTCTCAATGCAGGGAAAGAATTGATTTTGGAAGGCTACCAGATGCAAGCACGACTGTCAGATATTAGGGAAAACCTGGTCGTTGAGCGCCCTTTCATCTGGGTCATTGTGTGGGATAAACTCCGAGTAATCTTTTCGGTTGATTCTATTGAATAAATCTCCCCACTGTGGGAGCATTATTTTTTATCTAGTGGTTGCTTTTGTATCGACAAAAGTGGGAGGTTGAATAAATTCCTTCTTGGTCGATGTTTTGATGACCATCTCCACTCTGCGAGAAAATTCCAACTGCCTCACCATGTTGGGATAATATCCTTCATCCATCTCTGCTTCCTTTAGTTTCGGTGCCCTCGGTGAGTGTCTAGTCGTTGGTTTCCTTGGAGGAATTTTCCCTACAGATAGAAAAATGTTACACATCGTGTTGCGGATAGGATGCCAATACATAAAAAATACGACCGCCAAACTGATAAAAATCAACACATACCTCTTCTTTGCGCTAGATTAACCTGGAATTTTGAAAGACTGAGAATCAAACGCAACTCTTGAGACGCTCTCTTTGCTTCTTCGACTGCTCTGGAAATGGGAAACTTGTGTGCAGAATGGAGGTGTTCGAAGTTGTCTTAGTTATTTAAAAAGAGATAATACTTACCTTGTTGCATCAGTTATTCAATTCGGGGTATGAGTGTGGTTCTATAAAATTTGTTGCTAGATATTCATTATGTTCAAGATTAAATGCAGTCGTCGGTTGGCGGCGCAGGTGCGGGCTATAATGTGGTTCATCGGCAATTTCAAATTTTGGTTGTTCAATCAACGCACAGGGTAGAAACGTATGCGGAGAAAAACATTAACTGGCCTATTAAATGGCATAATCTAATCTTATTGTGTGTTTGAAATTTCCCATCATTCCACTAAATTAACGGGTGAATCGGGAGTCAGTGGATTTTCTTTAGACAATGTTCTTTGATATCTCTCGACAAAAACTCCAATGCCAACCCATCTTTTCGTACAACGTTGTTGTGGAAATGTTGACTTGGAAGTGTGACTAGGACACGGGGAAACCTAAGGTGACTCGGGATGAAATTAGGTCGTACGAAATGCCTACGCAGCAAAGACATGTGGTGCTTGACATTGGCATCTTCATTTAATCGTGTTATTCAGAATCGGGGACTTTTCATTAGCTAATCGTTTTAAGAATAGGTCCTACCATGTCGATGCAGAAAAGTATCAAGGATCAGTGATCGGTGATAAGTTTAAACAAGTGTTCCCAGATTACCCCCCTCGAAACTTGTTGATGTTGAAAATGCATCGGGGATCGATGATGAGCGATGTGTAAATGCGTAAATTTTAAATGATTTAACATTTTGGGATTTCATCGATCCCCGATAAAACGCATCGGTAATTGGTTATCGGAGGTTCATCATGGCCCATGTCAATGTTTATATCTATAGTATTGTGTCATCATCGATGAGAAATCAGCCACCTCCTTAATCATCTTTGCGAACAACTAGTGCACATCTACTCTGCTTTATCGATGTCAATGATACATCGACGATCAATGATTATTGTTACTATGCGGTCATTTCTACTTGTTCAGAATTTTCCAATCTCTGAACATAAGCGCACGGGTCACAAATTTTGCTACAGATTCTTAATTAAAATGCCAAGTTCTTTTTAGAAACAAAGGTTCCACACAAATCCAATTTGATCGATGAAGAGACATGAAAACAAAATAAGCAATCCCTCCTCAGTGGAATCAATTCATAAAGAAAAACAAAAGAAAACAAGTGGTACCCAAAAGAGACAAAATTTCATGAAATCTTTTAGGGTGTGTTGAGCGCTCAACAAATGGCAATTCTCTCAATGAAAGCAGAATCTATGTTCCTTCCTTCGTGCTTAGCTCATAAAGAAGTTGGTTGAGCAACTAATTGGCTTCGCTTTTAACATATTAATTCCTATCCTTGCGTGTACAAATTTTTGGGTTCATGAATCTGAGTCCGCCTATGGAGTTTAACCCTTATCCCACCTCCGTTCCTCTTGACCGTGACCCACACCCCTTTTTTGAAAAGAGTCGGGTAAGGCATTCACTGGCTCGAGGTCGTTTTAGTTATCATTGTTATCATTATTCATTCGCTATGGTGTTTCTTCGTTGCCAGCGAGAATCCATAGCCCTGACGGAGTCACCCCGACGTCATAGACCTTGCTCCTCTACCAGCGAGCATCCATAGCCTTGACGGAGTTATCTGCATACCCTCTCCTACTTTGCACTCATTTAATACAATTGATTTATTTCTAGCAAAAATGGCCTGAGCGAGTTGGAGAGGAGGACGTTTGTTATCTGCAAGATGAAATGGTTAATGTGAAATTATTCCTAGATCTGTCTAGAGGTGCATGTGGTCCTTTCCAAATTTCCATATTTCCCTTTGGGATTTACCAAACCACCAGGAGGACACTTCATCACTTACTAAGTTTGTTTGTCTTGCAAAGACAAGACATAGATTTCCTTGAATAAATTTGTAATTTCCCAATGTTTATTATGTCGCATGAGTTTGCTACACCATATTTATTTGGTTCAGCCAATGTTTTACGTAACACAACTTTATTTCAAGAAAATACAAAACAAAAAGAAAAGACGAGAATAAAAAGGACTTTGCAATCAGTCTACCCTAAACCTACACATTTATCCTATTCAGAATATAACATGAAAAGACACACATTTTTTTTTTAACATAAATATTGTTTTAGGGCTTGGCCATTCACTGGGAGGGCGTCGGGTTCCCCCCTCATATTTTTCAACCAATACGTTCCTGCCCTAATTTTCTCGGATACCTAGAAAGGTCTGAGCCACAGATTCTAAAACTTCGAATGTTTTCCCTTAGCTTCATTTTCTCTATCCCATTTCAGGACTAAGTCTCCTACTTCAAAATTCTTCTCTTTGGCCTTATGCTTGTCAAACCATCTTTTAACTATCTGTTGATGAGCAACGAACTTCAATTTTTCTTTCTCCCTTTCCTCTTCCATCATGATGAGGGTATCAATTCTTTGTTGAATAATTGATGAGTGTTGTCCTCTTGAACCCTGAGCAAGCTGAAGTGATGGAAGATATAACCCATTTGGGAGAATGGCTTATTGTTTGTATACCAGAAAGTATGGAGAGTTCCCTATAGCTTCCTTGGGTGTTACTTTTTCTGCCCATAAGGAATTATGAAGCAAGCTATGCCAATTCCTCTAATTGTCTGCAACTGTTTTCTTCAAGATCCTCACTAGGTTCTATTCGTTGATTCTACCACCCCATTCCCTTGTGGATAATAGTTTGTAGAGTATCTTATTATGATTCCTTTGTCTAGAGTGAAATCTGTTAATAGAGTAGAAGAAAAATAAGCAACATTATCAAACACAATAATGAAGGGCATCCCAAACCTCGTGGTCACCTTTTATTCTATGAATTGGATTACACCCTTTTCATTCACGTGAGTCAGAGGGATGGCCTCTGCCCATTTCGTAAAATAATCCGTAGCAGTCAGTATGTATTTATGTTGTTTTGAAGAAATCGTGGTAATCTCTCCTATGACGTCTAACCCCCATTGCTCGAATGGTCTGGATATGGTCACTAGTTGGAGTGGGACAACTTCTCTCTTTACTCTACCCATGCTCATTTGACAAGATTTACATTTCCTAGCGTATGTATGAGCGTCCCTAAATAGAGTAGGCCAGTAATAACCAACTCTTAATATTTTGTGAGTCATGGTATTCCCTACAAAGTGTCCACCTGTAGGACCATCATGGAGCTCCCTCATAACCTTTTCTGCATCTTCATGTTCGAGACATCTCAAAAGTAATCCATCATAATTTACGCAAAAAGGTACTGAATTTATGAGGCGATATTGTGCAGATTTTAGCTTGAGAGCTCTTCTTTCCTTAGGGTTTAGGATTTTTCCAAAAGTCCCATGATGCAAGAGGTAAATCAATTTTCCATACCAAGACTCTGGACTTGGGGGGAGGTATAAATATTCACTGCATCATAATGTTAATTCATTCTCCCGACCGTGGTCTTCATTTATCCAATCTTGGGCTTCTACAACCAGTTTACACAATCCTTTTCCCTTTACTAATTTGGCAGGTTTTATATTTAGATCAAATTCCTAGACAACTACCATCCAATTTTCCCTTCTCTCCCCCATCTCCTGTTGAGTGAATAGAAATCAGACTGCAAGATGAGGCATGATGACATTGGTTTGATTTTTTAGGATGTAAGATATGAATTTTTTTACTGCTTGGTATACCTTATAAGCCTGTTTGTTTATAGCAGGGCTAGTTCAATTCAGCTCCTTGGATATTAGTGCTCATAAATGACACTGGTACCACATTATTATCATCATCCTTCTGGGTCAATACTGCAGCTAGGGACTGGTCGGAGGTGAAAGAATAGAGGAATAAATCTTTACTAAAGTCGGGACTTCGCAGCACCGGAGCTTGAGATATTGTAGTATTGATATTGTTGAAAGAATATTTTCGCTTGTCATCCCACTTAAAATCGACATCCTTGCAAATCATTTTTTGTAAGGGTTTGATGGTTTCAACGAAATTGGTCGCGAACTTCCTCACAAAATTAATTTTCACAAAGAAGGATTGCATAGCCTTTTTGTTGTGGGGTAAGGGAAGATGAGCTATTGCATTTATTCATTCTGGATCTATGTGAATTCCTACTTGAGATATAATATGACCTAGTAATTTCCCTTCCTCGACACCAAGGACAGTTTTCTTAGGGTTTAAATATATTTCATATTTCCTACACCTTTCAAAAATATGGGTTAGATGTTGGATGTGGTATTTTCTGTTCTTTGACTACACAGTCACGTCGTCCAAGTATACTACTACACATTTGTCAATCAATCCCTGAAAATTTACGTCTATGGCCCTTTGGAAGGTTTCTACTGCATTAATCAACCCAAAGGGCATGCGTTTATAAGAAAAAATTCCCCACTTGGTTCCAAAGGTAGTTTTCAATCGGTCTTCCTCTGAAACTAGAGCCTAGTTATAACCTGAAAAACTATCTAGAAGGGAGAAAGTTTCAGAACCAGACACGGTCTGCAAGAGTTGTTCCATGGGTGGGAATGGGTAGTTATCCTTTTCTAATTCTCTGTTAAGGTTTTTTAAATCTAAACACAGGCGGATCTCCCCAGACTTTTTTCTGATAGGAACCAAATTTGCTACCCAGGAAGAGTGTCTAACCTGAAAGATAATCTTAGAATCTAGTAATTTATTTAACTCTTGATACATGAGGGGTTCCAGAGATGGATGATACTTCCTGAGATTTTGTTGGAAGGGTTTTAATCCATATTTTAAGGGGATTGTGTGTTGAATAATGTGAGTGTCGTAGGTGTTCAATTCTCGGTAGGACCATGCAAAGACATCTTGATATTCTCTAAAAAGTTTGAGATAAGCTTGCTTGTCCTCTTTAGACACTGTTTTTCCTATATTTATATTCTTACTGTTTTTCGGGGTTCCTAGATTTATAGTCTCGTATATGGGACATGAACTCCCTGTATTTGTGTTCGTTGACCCTTTAAATATTTCCCCCGTGTCGAAAAGGTTCTCCAAATTGGCTACCCCTTTCGGTATCGTTTGAAACCTTGCTTTGTTACTAGAGTGATTTATTCCGCCTTTTTGTTTGTGGAAATCAATTTCTGCCATTTTCTCTTGGAATACTTCATCATCAATAGCCAAATCTTTAAAATTCTCTTGATTGGTTAGAAAATATACAATTTGTTCATCTCCTTCAAAAACCTTCCAATTAGAAATATTGTTGGGTACTGATGGTTTGTAGAGTAGTTCCACAGTGAACTTGGAGTCTTCATAGTCTTCTAAAGGGGATAGCCTTGAGGATGCGGTGGCTAGGGAATCAACAAGAGTGTTCTTTGTCTTGGGAACAACAATAAAATATGCATGTAATTTGGCAAAGGTATTTAAAATTGACAGTGGTAGGGTTAGGTTTGGCCATGGGAAACTAATTCTAGAACTCCCTTGGCATCCGAAAAAGAAAATTTTAGAAAAATTATGAAATTTTCAAAAATTATACTTTTTTAGGATTTTTAATTTTTTTTATATAGATGATGGCATGGACCATACTTTTGGTGTGGAATAACATGGTCCAGATTGGCAACACCATGGTGGTAGAAGGTAGGGGTCATGGAATAGAGTTTAATGAATCAACGACCGAGATCGCATTTGATTTTGAGATTGATAGCCCAAATTCATCCTAGATATGGAGATTTTCAAATTTCATTGAAATTTTGCGAAGTAGGGACATTTTCGCACATCCTTAATGAA